>JAMZAV010000757.1:0-261618 GCA_024449915.1 Sweltsa coloradensis
TAAACAAAGAAAATGGTACGAGGACAACCCAAGAATGGCATATTGAAATGAAAATGGACGAGACAAGAAAAATGACAAAAAATGGCGGCAGAGCTAAAATGACGCTCGACCTAAAATGGCGACCAAGATGGCGGTAAAACTAAAATGGCACTCGAACGAAAATGGCGGCCAAGATGGTGGTCGACCTAAAATGGCTGTTGAAACGAAAATGGCGGTCGACCTAAAATGGCGGCTGAACAAAAATGGCGGCCAAGATGGCGGCAGAGCTAAAATGTCGGCCAAGATGGCGGCCAAGCTAAAATGGCGGCCGGAAACAAAATGGCGGCTGGAAATTCAAAATGGCGGACAAAATGGCGGGCGGAAACACGTGACCGGAAACAAAATGGCGACCGGAAACAAGATGGCGACCGGAAACAAGATGGCGGATGTCACGTGACCGGAAATACGTCATCGACGCCATATTGGATCCTCGAGGATCCTCTTTATGGAGGGCTAGACGCCTTACTTTCCCTCTACTATGGTCGGTAAAAAAAAGGAAAGGATAATGAAAGAAAAGAAAAGAAAGGGGAAAAGGAAAAGAAAAAAAAAAAGGAAGAAAAGAAAAAAAGAAAAAAAAAAAGGGAAAAAAAGAAAAAGAGTCGTTAAAAAGAAAACGAAAAGAAACAAACTTATTTATTACACGTTCCCACTCAAACGAATACGAGGTTTGCCACAAATCAGGAACAGCAAATCAAACTTTCGCGGAAGAAACCACCAACTGGCCCAGAGCATGGCTCTGCTAATCGTAAAGGCGATTCAAGATAAAAAGTCCACCTCGCAAACATCAGCTAGTAAGAAGGGTAGTATATTACTCCCCGAATCTCGAGGCGAGCTCTGGCAATTGTCGTCGGGACCTTGCCCCCTTCCCTTGACGACCCCTCGACGACGATAACAACAAAGACACCACGAACGAAGACGAAGACAATAACGACCGTGAAGTAAGAACCCCCTTTCCTTCCCTTACCCGTGGCTGGTTCTGACCAGCATTGGCCCCTACTCCTTCCCCCACCCTTAGGCTAGAGTGGTGCATTATGACCTAAACGGTTTTACGCGTCCTTAATCCAAATAAACAAAAAAAAAACGAACGCGAATCTTCATTCATGTGTTCAATCTTCGTCTTGTGTTCGAATCTTGATAACAATTCGTACAAAAGATCTTGACTCTAATATCAGATGATTGTATAATTATATTAAATTGTTCGTCAAAAACTGATCACAGCAATGATACAGGACACCTTACTCAAGTTGCAAGCTCCACCAGTGGGCGGCAACCAGACAATCTAGGCAGAAAAACATCATTGAATATGCAACAATCTGCGCTAGATCACAGAGTTCCTATGGGTGCTAGATCCACGCTGATGTAGCGTGAATAGAGCTGACAAAGTTTTTATGTTGGCAAAACTGATTTCGAGCTATGATTTTTGGAACGGACTGCCAGGAAATGGAATGACTTGTCTGGGATATTGGTTTCGTCTGGCTGAGGTGAATTAAATTAAATAAGGTTTATGTGGTTCGTGGTTATACCTGGCCGAGTTTACTTTCAACCTGGTAGAGGTAGACAAATATAGATTTTTGAAGATTGGAGATTCGTAAGATATTTAGCTATCGGCTCGGGTTCTAGTTCGTCCGACAAGCGGAAGGTCGATGTCTCAACATTGATCGTGTGGAATTATTTACTATAGAATATTATTACTAGGAAAACGCTAAAGTCCCGCCGCGTTGATGGATGAGCTTTTTTAAAGTTTTAAGTTTGTGTGGGATATCTTTACTTTTGCAAGTGCTTTGTTTTTTTTGCCGACGCATTGTAGGTGATTGTTGTCAAGTTTCTATTGTTTCTTGTTAATTTGTTATTATTTAACGTAACAATCTTACATTAAAAGCTATATTTCTATGGATTCTGGCTAACTTTTTTCAACATTTTCTTTCAAAAGGTACTACATCACCATAACCTTAATGTCCATGTATAATATGAACGTTGTAGCCCCACCCGTTTGGTCAGAATTGGCCCAAATGGTACGAAAATATCGCACAAAAAGTCAAAAAACGTATATTAAAAGCTTTATTCTCTCGATTCTGGTTAACTTTTTCAACTTTTTCTTTCAGAAAGCAATACATCACCATAACCTTAATGTCCATGTGAAATATGAACGTTGTAGCCCCACCCGTTTGGTCAGAATTGGCACAAATGGCACGAAAATATCGCACAAAAATCGAAAAAAAATCGTAAAAGTACGATATTCATGAGAAATATTTCTTCGATTGTACCCAAAAACGTGGCAAGTCTAAGTTCAGAGAAAACGAAGGTCGTGTCAAATTTTCATCAAGATCGCATATGCCGTTTGCCCGGTAGAGAGCGAACAAACAGACAGAAAAACAAAAAAACAAACAAAAAAACAACCGAACTAAATTTTTTCGGGGCCGGTGAAATTGAAGTCTTCGCTTTCGCTCATCCAATTACAATGGATCAATCTACGTATAACCTCCTTGAATTAACAAAGAGTAAGGCTAATATTTGTCCACGAATACATGTTACGTGTTTTTAGCCTTTCTGTCAATGTTAGCTCTTGATTTTATCTCATGAGTTCTTATCTAACATTCCGTGCGTCGTTAACAAATGATTTTCATTTATTGTGAAATATTTTTTATTGAATTGTTGCTTTTGTGTTTTGTATGAAGCCGATTGTAACATTATTGTGGGACTGATAATATTTGGAGTCTGCGGAAATGAATTCTCAGTAAGCTAAATTATGTAATGTTAACAAACTATCATCATAGCACGTCATCTTGTATTATACCGAACAGATGTATGAGATTTTTTCCCGATACTCTACGACAAAGCCAACTACGGCCCTGAATTACTTTTCAATCACCTCCACATTCCCCCCACCCCCACCCCACAACCACCTTCATTCAATATTTAATTTTCAAAAAGTGTCAATACTAAATACCTCGAGAAATAAATATATAATAATATAATAAATTCTGTTCTTATGTTTTTCAACACCTAAAGAAGAAGATGGTAGATTAACCATGGAAATATTGTAACCACTGTTTTATTTCGCGTAGTGTAAATCGTGCAAATAATAATAATAATTTAACTAACTTACATTTTAAATTCTTAACAATTTTGTGGAACGATAAACATAGCCCTTATGTTAGACAAAACTTCAAAATTGTAATAATATTTTATCGTGACTAATTATATAAAAAAAATGTAAATTATGTGTATAAGATTAATTATTGTATTGTCCCCGTTGTATAACTCCACCTTTCTAAACAAAGTAAAAAGTAAAACGAAGTTCTAGTTGAAACGCCATTCAATGAAATAAATCAAACTTTGTACATTTTACAAGGAGCGTTATATATTCATTATTGTTGGATGAGCGTAGCGAGCGAAGCGAGTGAAGCGAAGACTTCAATTTAACTGACCCCCAAAAAAATTTAGCTCGGGTGTTTTTTTGTTTTTTTTTTGTTTTTGTTTTTTTGTTTTTTTTCGTCTGTTTGTTCGCTCTCTACCGGGCAAACGGCATATGCGATCTTGATGAAAATTTGACAGGACCTTCGAAATCTCTAAACTTAGACTTGCCACGTTTTTGGGTACAATCGAAGAAATATTTCTCGTGAATATGTACTTTTACGATTTTTTTCGTTTTTTTGTGCGATATTTTCGTGCCATTTGGGCCAATTCTGACCAAACGGGTTAGGCTACAACGTTCATATTATACATGGACATTAAAGTTATGGTGATGCAGTACATTTTGAACGAAAAAGTTGAAAAAGATTGCCAAAATCTATAGAAATAAAGCTTTTAATATAAGTTTTTTGATTTTTTGTAAGATATTTTCGTGCCATTTGGGTCAATTCTGACCAAACTGGTGGGGCTACAACGTTCATATTACACATGGACATTAAGGTTATGGTGATGTAGTACCTTTTGAAAGAAAAAGTTGAAAAAGTTAGCCCGAATTCATAGAAATAAAGCTTTTAATATAAGTTTTTTACGGTAAATAATACCAATTGACAAGAAACAATAGAAACTTGACAACAATCACCTACAATGCGTAGGCAACAAAACAAAGCACTTGCAAAAATAAAGATATCCACGCAAACTAAAAACTTTAAAAAGCTCATCCATCAACGCGGCGGGACTTTAGCGTTTTCCTAGTATTAGCAACGCTCTTTGACATGCAATATCGTTACTTGAATGTAAATCTCATTTCGTATAATTGGATGAGCGAAGCGAAGACTTCAATTTCACCGACCCCCCAAAAAAATTTAGCTCGTTTTTTTTTCGTCTGTTTGTTCGCTCTCTACCGGGCAAACGGCTTATCTGATCTTGATGAAAATTTGGGGGGACCTTCAAAATCTCTGAACTTAGAGGTGTATTGTTTTTGGGTACAATCGAAGAAATATTTCTCATGAATATCGTACTTTTACGATTTTTTTCAATTTTTTATGCGGTATTTTCGTGCCATTCGGGCCAATTCTGACCAAACGGGTGGGGCTACAACTACATAATATACATGGACATTAAGGTTATGGTGATGGTAGTACCTTATGAAACAAAAAGTTGAAAAAGTTAAACAGAATCTATAGAAATAACGCTTTTAATATAAGTTTTTTACGGTTTAGTGCGATATTTTCGTGCCATTTGGGCCGATTGTGACCAAACGGGTGGGGCTACAACGTTCATATTAAACATGAACATTAAGGTTATGGTGATGTAGTACCTTTTGAAACAAAAAATTGAAAAAGTTAGCCAGAATCAATAGAAATAAAGCTTTTAATATAAGTTTTTCACGGTAAATAATACCAAGTGACAAGAAACGCATCCAGTGTAAAAGTCCTTGGCCTTGCATTGACCGAAAAACTTGACTGGTCTATCCATGTTGACCATGTTGCCAACAAAATTTTATCTGGATGCTACTCTATCCGTAAGCTCAAACAAATTGTTCACCCCCATATCTTATTGCAAGTCTACTTTGCCCACATCCACTCTCACTTATCCTATGGCCTGCTATTTTGGGGAGCCTCCCCCCAAGCTAATAGAATATTCATCCTCCAAAAGAGAGCGATACGCATTATTGCGGGTGTCTCCAGAAAACACTCCTGTAGGGAGCTCTTTAAGGAATTAGGAATTCTAACTCTAGCATGCACACTCATCCAGTCTGCTGCACTCTTTGTTCGCACAAATAGTAACCTCTTCCCTCTCAATGCGTCTGTGCACTGCCACAACACAAGAGCCATCCTTCACATACATAGGCCGCCCCACCACCTGCGCCTTTTTGCACTAGGCCCAGAGTACCTTGCCTCCACCCTTTACAACAAGCTCCCAGAAAACATAAAAACCTCCCCCACCCTGCCCTCCTTCAAACACAAGTTAAAAATATATCTCACAGAAAACAGCTTCTACTCGGTTAGTGACTACCTCTCAATGTAAATAATAAACAATTATAAATAATGAACAATTAATTAAATAATAAATAATAAACAATTATTATTCTAGCTAAATTCAGCAATAATGATATATCACCTGTTTTAAAGTCCTGTTTCAAAGTCTACTGACATTGTAAGTTGTAACATATGATTACTATTTTTTAGTTATATGCCTCCATATCATTATGTCTCATACTTTCATTTGTACCATTATCTTGTACCATTTGTAAATCACCTCATTGAACAATTCTCTTCTCCAGTTAAACTTCCATAAATTAATATATTATATCAATGTCATTATCATTAAAAGCAACTCGCTTATTTTCAAATTCCACTTTTATATTATCCTCCCACATGTTGGCTTATCCACAAACAATTGTAACTAGATACATCATATAAATTATTATTCTTACCACCATTGAGTGTAGATTTCACAGTCCACAATGTTACAATTATTACAATGTATTAATTTATTTTATTTTCATAATTTTCTTTATATACTTAATATACATGATTACTCTGTAGTACTAGGATTACATATACTTATCTGTAAGTTACCTTAGGCTATTCACCTTCTCCTCCGGGAGTCAAACATGTACAATGTGCCTGTCAAGATGAATAAAGTTATCTATCTATCTATCTATCTATCAATAGAAACTTGACAACAATCACCTACAATGCATAGGCAGCAAAGCAAAGCACTTGCAAAAGTAAAGATATCCCACGCAAACCAAAAACTTAAAAAAAGCTCATCCATCAACGAGGCGGGACTTAAGCGTTTTCCTAGTAAATAATGAATATAATAAACATGGTGACATTCGTCAAGCAGATGTATGCGCGCTTCCTCTACATGAGTTGGATTAGCACGCCAAGTCTTCAGTGTCACCGTAGCCTAGTGGTTATGGAACCTGCACGTTTCAGATCCAGACCAGCAAGAAGCCACGCAGCGTCGAGTTCGAGTACGGTTGTAGGCGATATATTATATATCTGTGCTTATGTTCCTAATAAATTGACCATTTACATTGCTTCTACTAAGTGTTAATGATTTACGAAACGAATTAATAGATAAACAAATTATCAATTTTATATACATTTTATGCAATGTTTAATTAGCATGCCTCCTCTGTTTGCCACCAGATAGCTTTAGTGTCTCCGCCTGGAATTTGATTTCTAAAGAATCTTATTTCCCTCAGAGCTTCTGATTTGCTACATGCAGCTGCTAATGGATAGCTGTATAATGTGTAACTTTGTAAAACCGTACACGGGCTTTAGGAACTTTTCACTGTTTCCTAGACCTGTAGAGGGATGTTCGTCTATCTCGTATACTTGCTTACATGAAAAGTTTAGCCCACTGTATTTAAAAAACATTACACAACGGGGACGTATGCACATATATCTTGTTCATTATAGATTGAATTCTATTTACAACTGTTACTATTTTTTAAATTCTAGGCCGCTCTGCGAACGCTTTTTTTAGTCGCGTTGATGGATGAGCTTTTTTAATAACTTTTTAGTTTGCGTGGGATCTCTTTACTTTTGCAAGTTCTTTTTGAACGCATTTTAGGCGATTGTTGTCAAGTTTCTATTGTTAATTGTTAATTGTTATTATATTCCTCAGAAAACTTATTTTATTTATTTATTTGTTTATTTTTCTTTATTTCTATGGATTATGGATAACTTTTTCAACTTTTTCTATCAAAAGGTACTACATCACCATAACCTCAATGTCCGTGTGAAAAATGAACGTTAAAGCCTCACCCGTTTGGTCAGAAACGGCCCAAATATCACGAAAATATCGCATTAAAAATCAAAAAAAATCGTAAAAGTACGATATTCATGAGAAATATTTCTTCGATTATACCCCAAACTGTGGCAAGTCTAAGTTCAGAGAAAACGAAGGTCCCCTTCAATTTTCATCAAGATCGCATTAGCCGTTTGCCCGGTAAAGCGCGAAAAACAGACAGGGGGAAAAAAACGCCCGAGCTTAAATTTTTTTTTGGGGGGGGGGGGGGGGGGGGAGGAGAAATTGAAGTCTTCGCTTCGCTCATCCAATTAAATTTGGGCAAGTTTTTTTTTTAAATATGTTGCAAATGAAGACTTATTTTGATAATAATTATTATCCATCACCTTTGACAATTTGATACTTTTCTACCCGCGGAACCGAATGTAAATTACAAATCTACAGGATAGTTGCATGTTTTTGCATTGTTTTGAGTGTTTACGCTGTCACAAAACATTTAATTAATTCCAATAAACGGATTTCGGGTCCAATATCATAATAAAGTTTTTGGAAGTTGTGACGTTCTGTTTTGTCAGCCCGTCACTTACTGTTTTTCCTTATCTTGTTGTTGCTCCTTGTTCTTGTTATTTTGAACCTGCCGCCCTGTATTTGTTCGCGGGCTTGTGTCTGGCGGTGCGGCGAGTTAGTTGTGTATCGCTGGCGGTGAGTCAGCTGGTTTTCCGTGATGACGGGCAAGCTTGAGAGTTGGGAAGAACAACCGGCCAGGGTACCCCAGGGGCGTTTTCCCACGAAACCGTCGGTTTCTTGGTTACTTCTCATTTACGCAAGCTGTGGTGAGTTATTTTTCTTGTTTTATATTTGTATAGGCGGCAGAATTGCGTCTTGTGGGGGCTGTTGATTCTATTCCTAGGTGGGTTTCTCTTTGGTTTTAGAACAGGGAGACTTAGCCCAAGTGGTATTTACTTAGGAAGACACCCACTTTTGCAAAAGCAATCAACTCATGTTGCTTAATTCCCCCACATGTTTATCAGTGTTATAATAACTATATATTGTTTTTTCTGTGTAATCAAAGTGAGGGCTTGCTGGCCTAGAAATCTTACTTTTAGGGGACACCCTTGTTGCGAAGGCAATCAACTCAGACTTAAACCCCCACTTGACTATTAAGGTTATAATAACCAGTCATTGTATTTTTCTGTGTAGCCCTATACAGAGTGTGGGTATGCTGGCCAAGGAATCATTCCTTTAGGGGACACCCACTATTGCAAAAGCAATCAACGCATGTTGCTTAATTCCCCACATGTTTATCAAGGTTATAATAACTAATTATTGTTCTTTTCTATGTAATCAGAGTGTGGCCTGGCTGGCCAAGGAATCATTCCTTTAGGGGACACCCTCAATTATTGCAAGAGCAATTAACTCTTATTACTTATTCCCTCCCTGTTTTTTTTTATGATATAATTATCTCTTTTGGTATGTTACTGTGTTTAAGAGCAATTTTAAGCCTAGCAAGTATTTGCTCAGGAACATGCTATGGTTGTGTAGCGTATTTGTGGGGCTCTACATCTCACAAGTTTGCACTTCTTGAACCTAAGTCAAGGACCCATTTGTTGGGGTAATTTGGCCGTGGGCCTGCTTGTTCCTTTGCTTTGTTATTCTTTCTTTTCAATAAATGGGAGATGCACCGTCATTACACATATCACTCTAGGACTACTTTCTGGTGAGTTGGATCCTTCGTTCTTCCTACTTTCTCCACCTCGTCCTAGAGTCTTCGCTTTCAGGAAGAACGTGGCGCCCAACATTTGTAACGTGTTCAAGACCCTAAGACCTGGACGACAGACGGCTTGCGACCCCTTCTTCACTGCATGGCAGCCGGGGCAACCTTGTGTGAATGTGGACCATTTTGGCCCGTCACAAAGTCCAGTGGTTTAGACGTCTGCTTGTTACGTGAGTGTCCCATCTTCAATCCTCGGTTGGGTGTGATATAAATTTCCCTGGATTGTACTTGATAGAACAAGTTGCGTGGGAGTTGACAGTTATTCAGAGATGACTATGAGTAACGCTTAACAGTACGGAATGAAAATAAATATTATAGAAGACATCAAATGGTATAAAATCTAAACACACTTTATTGTTATTTGTTTCATTTAATCGATCGCATACAGAAGGATTTGAGGTTAACTCCATGCATTTCCGCCATGGAACTACTTAATGCATGTACTAAGTACATCCGTCCGTTTCATCAATGGATTCCAAGCGAGAAATGTTTAATTTTTATTTTAAGTCACATAATTGTGGGATCCGTATCTCGTTTGAAATAGGAAATTCGTTGCATGAAAAATCAGTTCCAGGTTTTATAGTTTAATGGGATTTTTGTTATATTCATATATTGTGAATATTTTTTTGGTTGACATTAACTAAACATTTAGTACCATTAATTTTTATTTATTTATGAATATATTTATTTATTTAACGTCTATCCTATTCTGATAAAAAAAACTGATTGACAATGGAGGACTAAAATATGTAATGTTAGAGTTGAAGTCAAAAAAAGGAAATCTAAAACACGCAAATGCTTTCAGTTAGAAGGTATAAAAGACTGAAAGCAGATCCCGTAAAGTGTAGTTGTGAATCAAATCTTCTTGAGCGCACACATCGGTAAAATGAAGAGGATTCAATCATGGGTGTTGGTAATATTTCTGATGGTCTTCATTCAGGTAAATCCACTTTATTTATTTCTATTATTATACTGAAAGTCGACAAGTTTAGAATAGTTTATGTAATGATTTGAGTGTTTTGTTTACAAATAGTGATGCACTAAAATACCTTATCAAAGTTCGGCAGCATCGTAACTATGAGAATGAAAATAAGTTTAAGATTATTGTTTGCAAATTTTAATTAATTAATTCAAATAAGTTAATTAATTCACATGAAAACCTGTATTAATTAATTAAGCAATTGGACCTAAATATGGCAAGCGTTATCAAAATCAATCATCAAATTGTTATGTCGTAAGAGAGATGAAAAGGAAAATTGCTAGGAGCTTAGATTGAACGACCTTCAAAATGTCACGTGATCAACTCAGCAAAACCAAATGTAGAAAAACTAAAAATGCTATCATGCAATGACCGCCTGATTTTGGAGCACTGGGAAGTACTTTGACAGCTGAATTACTAGGTCGTATTATTGACGTTGTTCAAAATAAAGTGGGATTTTAGATGCCTACACCTTAACTACTTCATAAGGATCAAGTAATGTCAAAAGAGAAGTTGAAAAGATTTCTAGGATGAAGGGCCTACCTGAGGCCTATCCAGTGACAGCTGAATGAAAAACTATCTGTAGATGACAATCTGTCAAGCTGTTTTTTTTTTGTTTTTTTTACGAGAATGGTATAGAAGTGAGCTTCATTGGTCCTTCATATTTTAAACAATGTTGCCAACTGTTAAATCAATTGTTGATGTTTCATTTTTTTATTATTTGTTTAATAATTAAAACAAATAAATATTCATTATTCAAATGAATGTGTATAGCCTAAAAAAATAAATTTTCATTTATAATTTTTGCCTTGGAGATTATTAAGCATAATTTATAAAATGTAGTTTATAAGATAAGAAGAAGGCTTTAAATTAAACCCACAAATTTTTTTGATTGGTCCACATGCGAAATGGCCACCGAGAAATGTCAAAAGGTCATTCAAAGTTGTGTAATTACTACTTCTAATTGAGCTCATCTGTCATTTCTGCAGCCGTCTTACCAACAAGATGAGGAGGACGCCGATGAGGGGTGTCCGGTCGTCAACTTGAAGTCTCTGAACATAGCGTGCTCTCTCAACGGTTCTAAGGTTCCTTGTAGCAAGGTTCTCACGGGAATGAAAGCCCGCACTGTCTGGACAAAGAACTTTATGGCAAAGGGCAGAAACGCAACAGAAATCGTATGCGATAGATCTGGAATGTGGAAGTCATCTGGCCCTGGCGGTAGGTTGGGTTACTTGGACTGGACTTGGCCGAAAGCAAGCATGATCGTCATTATTTAGCAAACTTTAAGGAAAGATTAAATCACAGGTGAATAGATATTTTTTCGCCCCCCCCCCCCTTAGCTCAATTTTTTTTTAAATGTATTTTTGTCTGTTTGTTTGCTCTCTACCGGTAAAACGGCATATACGATCTTGATGAAAGCTGGAGGGGACCTTCAAAATCTCTGAACTTAGACCTGTCACGTTTTTGGGTACAATCGAAGAAATATTTCTCATGAATATCGTACTTTTACGATTTTTTTCGATTTTTAGTGCGATATTTTCGTGACATTTGGGCCGATTCTGACAAAACGGGTGGGGATACAACGTTCATATTTTACATGGACATTCAGGTGATGGTTGTGTATAGCCTTTTTAAAAAAATGAAAAAGTTTGCCAGAATCCATAGAATAAAGGTTTAATTATGAGTTTTTTTTAGGTATATAATAACAATAAACTTGACAACAATCACCTACAATGCGTTCAAAAGCACTTGCAAAAGTAAAGAGATCCCATGCAAACTAAAAATCAAGAAAAAAGCTCATCCATCAAAGCGTTCTTTTGACAACCTCTAAAAAAAACCAATAGATGATGTACGGAGTGAATAGAAAATACCTTAAATCCTTATTTTCTTTCCCTCTTTTTTACCTGTTATATAATATTTGGTCCATCAATTAATTTAATTTAATATCTATTACGAATTTGTAAGGTTAAGTTTGTGCCACCAACTCGACGACCAAACTATTCCTACAAAGGACGTATTATATTTTGACTAAAGGAACGGCATGTAAAACACTTGTCAGCCGTGTTTTCCTTTGAATTCTCATAGTTCTTCGGATTTTTTCCAGGTATTCGGACCTGAAGACGCACCCACATATATTTCGCCTGAGTGCCAGGAGATTAGATGTCCCGTAAAAGGCACAGACTTTACCATAATTGTTGTCTTATTATACATTGTTGTAATATTATTAGCTATTTCAAAATTTGGTAGTATTTAGAAGTAGTTCATTATTTTGTCTGAATGTACGATCTCACTTTTATTTAGTTGTCCTCCATTGAAAATCAGTTTTTTAACTGAATATGAGAGACGATAAATAAATCAACAAATAAATTCACTACAATATGTAGAATATAATTAATCTAGGAATAAATGTAAGGGTTGATTTT
The DNA here is from genome assembly GCA_024449915.1 of Sweltsa coloradensis. NCBI lineage: Eukaryota > Metazoa > Arthropoda > Insecta > Plecoptera > Chloroperlidae > Sweltsa > Sweltsa coloradensis. The sequence goes on from JAMZAV010000757.1 coordinate 12,392, forward strand.
TGGAATTTCTCTCTGTCAAAGTACAAGCTTAATGAACCTTATCTTTAATGGTTATTTACATTTTGTTACCTAATATAATATGTGTTTCTAAATTATTACATTTTTATGACCATATCTTAGTATTCGTAAACTTAAGTTTTTATTTAAACAGTTGAAAAGAAATCACTAAAAATTCGTATAATGTTATGAAATATACAAAATGTATAAAAAAAATTGAAATAACAAATCGAAATCATTAAATATTTACGTATTTGTTTGGCTTATTTATAAAGGAAGGGTCATCTCTGCAAATATGACATTTTGAAGTCATCGTGTATTCGTGATTCGTACACTGTTCATAAAATTAGATTGATATTTCATTATTACTTGATGTTTTCAATTATCAAATTTTTATTAGCTTTTGTATGTTTATTTCTTTCTTTCAGTAGCAGATAAAGACTACAAGAATATACCTAGGATCGGACGGTACAAGTTCTATCCTGCTGGGAATAACTATGCCGCTGCTGAATTAATCTGCTTAAGGGAATCTGCGCACTTGGTCGTCATAGATTCACAAGAAGAGTTTGAAGCAGTGAAGACATACTTCATTGAGAATATCGGAGACAAAATTATCGAAGGCGTTTTCATGGGTGCCCATTCCAGGGGTTTTAAAGACATGTACATTACAGCTACGTGTAAGTGGCTTCTTATTGTTTGCTATGTGTTATTTGTTTGTAAATTGAAATTAATTATGTACAACATGCTTTCACAATAATACGGTACACACACACGCACACGCTAGTATAAAATAGTAAAGTTTTTAAATTGAAATCCCTTCTTCTCAATAAGACTTTACTACTCATTTATATTTTGATTTATTAGACGAGTGAGCGAAGCGAATGAGGATTCTGTAACGCTACTCGATCGGGCCTTGTGTGATTAATTCTGTTTGTCCGGGCTCATACGGCCAAACGGCCAAATAGATCGAGCTGAAATTTTAAACAGACATCCGCGACCAGGTAACTTAGAATTGCTAACAAAATGAGCGCAATCCATTTCGATTTAAACCCACAAGAAATAATAAATTGAAAAATATGCTTGAAATGTGTAGGTTTCATTTAATCAACAATGCTTTTTCTTGAAGAAGTCATTTTTATCAAATAAATTTTGGTAGGCCGTGATTACATGCATAGCAGTGATCAAGTTCAAGGTATATCGAATATGGAACGACCAAGGTTCCCCTAAATTCTGCTGGGACATTGAGTAAACCTTGCAATCTTTACTCGTATTTCGTACTGGCTGGCTCTGTTTTCCATAGTATTGTATGCATTTCAAAACATGTTTTATAATTTTTTAAATACAATCCAGAAATAAAAAAATCTTTTCCGACCGGGGGTTTGAACCCAGGTCTCCCACATTTTGGGTATAATGGCACCTTAGCCAACTAGACTTTTTTTGCATTAAAAATTGATAATTATATTGGTTAAAATAAAAGGGGTTTTAAGTGTAGTTGGTATAAGGGCGCATCAACTGTAAGGCCATAATGCTCCACTCTAGCCTATGATAGGCTAGTAGGCTAAGGTATGAGGAAGAAAAGAAATGTTATACCGGGTACCCAACACATGGCTCACTCACTCGTCTAACAACGACTTTGCACACTGGTTTTCAATAGCCAATGTAGTTCTCTTTCTTTCTGTCCTGCCGTTTCTCTCTTTCTACCCAAGAGCTATCTATCTAAGTTATTTCTGTATTAGTGTTTTCAAAATAAGTTATATTGTTTTGTGAACAGAAAGGTGACTGCTATCAGATTGGGAACGGTGCGATTCGAAGAAGGATGGAAGAAGGATCTACAAAATATAACTTTCCTGGAACTTAATATTGACTTTCCTTAAATATATTGAATATTCTTCGACCCTCCCTGAAGTGAGGTTTTTTCGTTACTTTAAACTGTCAATAGATGACAACCTGTAGCAGTTAATTTTATTTCTGATATTCTCACTTCTTTAAAAATTGTCCTCATTTTCATTCACTTGATTCACAAACTGACCTATATATATATAACCTTTTTTTTTTAAACCAAATTTTTTTTTTTTTTATATATATATAATTTGTTCTCTTTTTTGTATTTAAACCCTTTTTATATTGACCCGAAATTTTGCTCTCTACCTTAACAATGAAAAATTCGTGACTTATTAAAATAATTTTTAATTTTTATAAAAAAAAAATCCTTGATCATAGGACCCGTTTTTTAATATATTTTTTTTTACGATTACAAAATCTTTCTAATCGTTACAATTTTAATAAGGTCAAATTCTACCAATTCCGAACAAAACAAAGCAACTATTGATTAAAACTACCGGAGATTTTAATTTCCTTTTAAAACCGATTTTAAACAGTGATTAGCCATGTTGTGTTTTTCAATCCACATTTCATCCATGGTTAATAAATCGGTGTTTAGTGCATTGACTATCCATTGCTATAGAAAAAATGCAACTATAAAAGGCTACGCTATACTCTACAAGGCGGTGAATCAAATCATGAAAGTGGGAACCTAACCTAGAAAGCAGGCCTACTGTCAAATACGTGTTGGAACTCTAGGCACCAGCAAAGTTTATTCAAATGAATAGGCCTACGTAAAATAAACGCCTAGGCCTACACTTTTAGATTGATTTTCTAGTTCAAGCCTGCTAAGATTTTATATAATATGGAGCCGTTGACCTAGGCTAGGCCCAAACATGTCATTGTCAAACCATTGAATAAGGATTGGATACACAAAGGTCAAACTACGTCAACTGCGATTTAAAATACGTAAAAAGTGCATTAATGGAATATTCACGGGCATTCTTTCTTCTCAATAGTTGAACGGAAATATTAGTGGTATAGACACAACGAAACCAATAAAGGATATTTGTTTTCGACGCCGTGTATGCCTAGGGCCTAGGCCCATTCCCGGTTCCCGCATCCAAGTTTCCTTTGTTGTTTATTGTAAATTGGCCCTTGCTCACCGTACGTACGTAGCCTAGGTCTAGCCTAGATAAATTATCATTTGAGTTATGATGATTGATGAGTAGGGCCTAGGGCTAGCCTAGGTTCCCCTAGGCTAGGCCTAACCAGCCAAGGCCTGAGCGTAAATTGGCCCTTGCTCAGCGTACATACGTAGTCCTAGCCTTGATAAGATAATTTATTCACGATTTGATCTGTACATGATATAAAATAGGCCTGTCCCTAGGGCTTTCAAGTTCTAAGTTCAAGTTTTTATTCATCCGTAGGGCCAAGAAAGTCCTAAGCCTAGCCTAGTCTTACATGACAACTAGGGTCTAGGCCAGCTATTTGATACTGCGCCATCACAAACATAAGTCTAGGCAGTCTAGGTGCCTGCATCCATAGGCCCCAAAATGAAATAAAATGTAGCCTAGGCCTAGGGCCTATAAGCAACCCACCGCCGTTGGGCATCTTCATGGTAGTGTGTACGAAAGTTAGGTTATGTATTTGTTTATGTTTATTCATAGGGCTAATTACAAACCCATGTTATATTGTAATTAATTATAATAATTTTCATTACCATATTACAACAAAATGATTACGTAATACGAGCCCATTTACTTGTTTCATCCATTGAAATAAATGTTGGTTCTCAGCTACCGCCATTTTGAAAATATAAATCACTGATTTAGAAGCCAACCGACCCACCAAGGACCGGTTAATATATCGGAGATTTTAAACACTGATTTAGCTAAATCGGTGATTGAAAAACACCTCTGCGTGCTTAAACACTGGTTAACACTTACCAGACCTTTAACCACTGTTTAAAAGTGATTGAAAAACCGGCCCTTAATTGTGTATATTTAAAAAAAAAGTAGTGTTATAAGCTTTTAAACGCTATAAAGGGTTTTATCTTTGCCATATTGTATGTAGGTTGTGTATATCCTTTGACTTTGTAATAGATAATGTGACCCTGTATAAAACAGACTATTATATATGTTACTTGTAATATTTTCAGTTGAGCCTCTTAAAGCGACTCCCTATCTTATCTGGATGCGAGATGAGCCCAGTAAGACACCGAGGGAGCAATGCATATCGCTTGGTGTGCCGTCCTTCCAGATGAACAACGTAGCCTGTGAAAATGTTTTCGCTTTTGTGTGTGAGAAATATTAAATATAACAGCATGTTTTGTATGTACAGTGACCAGACTTTGAAACAGTTAATCTGAACGAGACTGTTAGGAATTTCTGATTTAAATTACAAATTTTTACCATGGGAATTAATCTTGTTGTATAGGGTGCACATCTTCAGGAGTCTAACTAGGTATGTTGTGGATAGGACAAATTGTGAAAGTATATCCGAGGACTGTTTAAAGGGGTATTTAACCGTTAAACTCAAAAAATATATTTCATTCAGGCTAACTAGTAATGAATTTAGCTATAAACAGAAAAATTATTGGGGCCACCATGACCTCCGAAAAAATTGTCAAACATGAAATTTTTCGAGCTAGGTCCCATTGGCAAAAATCTCCCATAAGAAATAACATTGAGACGATCTTTATGCCCCGTGACCTTGGAGGATGTTGATCCAAAAAAATATTGATCATTATTGACGTACTCGACAGCCTTTTCTGTAAATTCTCTTTATTTTGTTTTGTAATTTGGGCAAGTAGTTCGGTCAAAATATGCTGATTACCAAGATGGAGTGTGAATTTGGAATGCATATTTTTGCGTGTTTGAGGGTATATTTGGGCACAGTTTCAAGACACGATTTTATAAAGGGGCATTTTAGATTGATTCTATGCTCTAGTATCAATGTGGACCAAAAAAGAATCAGGCTAAAGCCGATTTAGGAAATTTTCCAAAACACCAATTTTCGCCAATTAAAAATTAAAAAATTAAAAAATTCGTGTTAAATCACAGTTTCAAGATATAATTTTTTAAACGGTCATTTAAGTGTAGTATTGTGCTATAAATCACGTGGTAAAAAATAATTTTTGGGGTTTTTTAGCCCCTTTAAGAGGACTTAATCCCTTACATTCGCATTATCCACTGAGGAAAACCTGGGAAATAACTTCAGTCAGGATTGACGGTCTCTACGAGATTTGAACCCAAGACCTCCCAAACTGAGTCGCGCTCTTAGCGTTCGAGCCAACACTGTCGGTAAATTACTGGTTTGTGATGTACACGGTTTATGTCGAGGATAATGAAATTTGTCTCTGCAATGGTTAATTGAATATGTGACTCGTTTGCCTTGTGGCTATCGTCTCTGCTTCCAATGCAGATGGTCCAGGGTTCGATTCCCGCTATATGCAGAAGTGAACGGTGACTTTGGAGCCGTCCTAGCAACGAGGTACATATTTAATTCTAAGAAGTTATGAATTGGCCATCGATTCTGACGTTGATCCGCGTGTGTTTACAATGTCCATACCACTCATTGCTATATTTCCTATACTACAAAATTTAGATTTTTGGTCGGTCATCGCTCACTCGTCAATTGCTTTGGGTCCTACAGGGTTGGCTTGGTCGCTTTGGTTTAATGACCCCTACTGAAAATCAGTTATGACTGAGCGGGTAGACTATACATACGCATTTATTTATTTATTTTTATTTAATATAAGCAATGAGTTTAAAGTTTATGTTTACTTGGAATTAACCACCCACATATTTTCCATAATTGCAACATATTTTTTATTCCTCATCTGGAGACTTTATTTTCGCGATCACTCCTCAATTCCAGTTTTGAAGTTAGAAAGAAACTGCACTCTGATTTTAAGAGGTCTCTGATTGATACCACCCACCAGCAGTTCTGAATAAAAGGTGTTTATTTCAATTTTAATCATCATTTTTAATTTTTTACAAATTATTTAGAGTTTTTAAATGATGACACATTTGTATTGTCTTATTTCACTTTATGAATGCTTAAGTTTGTATTTTAGATATTTACCTTAAAGGACCCATACACTTAAAAATTGTTTGTTGTTTTATGAAAATTGAACAATGACCATTATTAATTAATGTTTTGTGTGTTTTTTGTGAACGTAGCCTCCTGTGGTCTGGCATCCCTGTAATAGGTTGTGTCGATTTGTTTTAGTATGGGCTTAATATTAATGAGCGCAATACAAACTTAACTAAATCGTTGAAAACAGTATCGTTCGTTATATGGGACACCAAGGCACAGTCTGTTCTTGTTTTTCCTGTTAAATCTGGTCACTCATCCCCCTAATTTACGTGCATACTTTTGTTGAGTGTTGTGTTCATGTACGACAAAAAAGTTTATCAATCTTCAAGAAAATAAAGCTTCAAGATTGTTTTCTTGATTATAAATGCACACACCGATTTTAATACAACTTATGAAAGCCTTCCTCTGCATTCCTACATTCCTGTTAGTTGCAAAGCATTCGACAGTGCAAATCAATTGAATATGTATTCTAACATATTATATTATAAACGTTTTAGCAAGGAACAATAGAAATAGAACAATAGAATAAAAGGTCCTGAATCAAAATGTTGTGTTTACTTTATGTTAGAAAAATGTTCTGACATAGAATGATATCGTGGCTTAAAGCATAGTTGGATGAGCGTAGCGAGCGAAGTGAAAATTCCATTTCACTATACTGGAGAAAAAATCCAGAATGTTTTTTTTTCTGAATTTGTGGCTGTTTGTTAACACGATTTCGGCTAAACCTATACTCTAATTACGATGAAATTTTGTGGAGGCCTTTAAAATCTCTGAACTTAAAACTTCTCATGAAAATCTAAATTTTACGATTTTTTCGATTTTTTAAAATGTTCTTTGGCTTAAACCTACATGCTATATCCGATTGAAATAAGTTTTTCACAGAACCATGATTTTATGAATTAATATATTCGTGTGAAATTTGAGCACAATAAAAAAATTATTTCTTATGATAATTGCAATTTTACGATTTGTTTTATTTATAAATTTCTTCGACTTATAACACCTACATGTTTTATCCGATTGTAATATTTTTTTCACAGAACCTTAATTTTATGAATTAATATATTCGTGAGAAGTTTTAGGGTAATCGAATAATTATTTCTTATGAAAATCGCAATTTTACGCTTTTCTTCGTTAGTAAACGATTACGCTCATCCAACAACGCGTTTGCGAAGCATCCTAGTGTAAAAAAAAAAAAAATTAAAACAACACTCAAGTTAGCCTTAAATGTACTAAAAAGTAAAAAATAAATTTTCGGCCAACAAATTTTTGCCTTACTCGGGAAATAAAAGCGTTGGGCGCTTACGGTATTATAATTTGGTTGTTCATGGAGGGAAAGCGCCAAACGCTTTTATTTCCCGAGTAAGGCAAAAATTTGCTGGCCGAAAATTTATTTTTTACTTTTTAGTACATTTAGGGCTAAATGAGTGTTGTTTTTTAAAAAAATATTTTTTTCATGTAATATTATTTTTATTTTTTAGTCTTAACGAATGTTGTAATTGAAGATGTGCTCACTGGACGTGTCCGAATTTCTGCATCTGGATGGCCCATGAAGCTTTGTTTGATTAATTAGTAAATTTTAAAATGATGAATGAATTGATTCATCTATTGTCATCAAGACTGTGTATGTGTGAAAAATTTCAGCTCGATTGGACATTGAGAAGTGAGGGAAATATCTATTATAAGATTCCGCCCAGACAGACAGACAGACAGACAGACAGACAGACAGACAGACAGACAGACAGACAGACAGACAGACAGACAGACAGACAGACAGACAGACAGACAGACAGACAGACAGACAGACAGACAGACAGACAGACAGACAAGCGCATGAAGCTTTTATAAGTGTTGTAATGAAATATTGATCATAAGATCCCGTCTTGACTGACAGAAAGTCAGACCGACAGACAGACAGACAAACACATGAAGCTAATATAAGCGTTGTAATAACTAAGGAAACGCCAAAGTCGTTGTTAAACGAGTGAGTGAACCAAGTGTTGAGTACCCGGGAACATCCTCTTTCCTCCCCTATACCTAAGGCTGGATCTAGCTCAGTATGGAGAATTATATCGGGTACTCAACACATGGCTTACTCACTCATTAAACAACGACTTTGAGTTTTTAGTTTAAATTGAACATTCAAAATGCGAATCGTGTTCAAAACGTATTGGTGTGAAACATTAACAAATTTCCAATATAAAACAAATTCACCTAATTTTTATTTCCCATTCAACACCCCTCAAAAATAATATGTGGGTCTAAAAATACAACAAAAGTTCCACCCAACGGGTATCGAACACTAACCCTCCGTGCGGTAGGCAACATGCTTACCAATATGCCATGCAAGCCACGTAATTGTCGTCCCGCTAGCTGCTACTAAACAAATGCTTTCGATATTTAAAAAATCACATTTTTATTTATTGTGGGATTAAATCGCAATGGATCTAGCTGATTTTGTTAGCAGTTCTCAATAAACTCGTACCGGATGTCTGTTTAAAATTTCAGCCCAATCTGTTCGGCGGTTCGGCTGATTTTAGACAGACAGACAGACAGACAGACAGAATCACAATGAGAGCCGTTTGAGTTGAATGGAGACACTCGGTCGCTCCGCTCCCTCGTTTAACTAGGGAAACGCCAAAGTCGTTGTTAAACGAGTGAGTGAGTGAGCCAAGTGTTGAGTACCCGGGAACATCCCCTTTCCTCCCCTATACCTAAGGATCTAGCCCAGTATGAGGAATGATACCGGGTACTCAACACATGGCTCACTTACTCGTTTAACAACGACTTTGGCGTTTCCCTAGATATTTAAATTGAACATTTGAAATGCGAATGGTGTTCAAAACGTATTAGCGTGAAACATTAACAAATTTCCAAGATAAAACAAAATCACCTAAGTTTTATTTCCCATTTAACACCACTCAAAAATAATATGTAAGTGTAAAAATATAAAAAAAGTTCGAGCTAACGGGTATCGAACCTCAACCCTCCGTGTGGTAGGCTGCCACGTAGATGTGGTCCCGATAGCTGCTACTAAACCAATGCTATCGATATTTTAAAAATCACATTACTATTTATTGTAGGATTAAATCACAATGGATCTAGTTGATTTTATTAGCAGTTCTCAATAATTTTGTACCGGATGTCTGTTTAAAATTTCAGCGCAATCTGTTCAGCGGTTCGGCTGATTTTCGACGTACAGTCAGTCAGACAGACAGACAGACAGAATCACAGAACGAGAACCGTTCGAGTTGAATGGACAAACTCGGTTGCTCCGCTCCCTCGTTTAACTAGGGTCACGCCAAAGTCGTTGTTGAACGAGTGAGTGAGTGAGCCAAGTGTTGAGTACCCGGAAACATACCCTTTCCTCCCCTATACCTAAGGCTGGAGCTAGCCCAGTATGGGGAATGATACCGGGTACTCAACACATGGCTCACTCACTCGTTTAACAACGACTTTGGCGTTTCCCTAGATATTTAAAATGAACATTTGAAATGCGAATCGTGTTCAAAACGTATTAGCGTGAAACATTAACAAAATTTCCAAGATAAAACAAAATCACCTAAGTTTTATTTCCCATTTAACACCCCTCAAAAATAATATGTGAGTGTAAAAATATAAAAAAAGTTCGAGCTAACGGGTATCGAATCTCAACCCTCCGTGTGGTAGGCTAACTGCTTACCAATAGGCCATGCAAGCCACGTAGATGTGGTCCCAATAGCTGCTACTAAACAAATGCTATCGATATTTTAAATCACATTTTTATTATTGTAGGATTAATCGCAAAGCATCTAGTTGATTTTGTTAGCAGTTCTCAATAATTTCGTACCGGATGTCTGTTTAAAATTTCAGCCCAATCTGTTCAGCGGTTCGGCTGATTTTCGACGTACAGACAGACGTACAGACAGATAGACAGACAGAATCACAGAATGAGAACCGTTCGAGTGAATGGAGACACTCGGTCGCTCCGCTCCTCGTTTAATAATAATAATAATAACTAGGGAAACGCCAAAGTCGTTGTTAAACGAGTGAGTGAGCCATGTGTATAGTACCCGGTATCATTCCCCATACTGGGCTAGATCGTGCCTTAGGTATATGGGAGAAAAGGCGATGTTCCCAGGTACTCAACACTTGGCTCACACACTCGTTAATATCGACTTGGGCGTTTTCCTAGTTTAAATTGAACATTCAAAATGCGAATCGTGTTCAAAACGTATTAGAGTGAAACATAAACAAATTTCCAAGATAAATAAAATCACCTAATTTTTATTTCCATTTCACATCCTCAAAAATAATATGTAGGTGTAATAATATAAAAAAGTTCAAAACTAACGGGTATCGAACCCCAACCCTCCATGCGGTAGGCTCTATGCTTACACTATGCCAAGAGAGACACGTAGAGTTCGTCCCGCTAGCTGCTACTAAACAAATGGTATCTATATTTTTAAAAATCAGGGATTAAATCGCAATGGATCTAGCTGATTTTGTTAACAGTTCTCAGTAAAACTCGTGCCGGATGTCTGTTTAAAATTTCAGCGCAATCTGTTCAGTGGTTGGGCTGATTTTTGACGTACAGACAGACAGAATCACAGAATGAGAGCCGTTTGAGTTGAATGGAGACACTCAGTCCTCCGCTCCCTCGTTTAATAATAATAATAATAAATAATAATAATAATAATAATAATAATAATAATAATAATAATAATAATAATAATAATAAAATAACAATAATAATAATAATAATAACTAGGGAAACGCCAAAGTCGTTGTTAAACGAGTGAGTGAGTGAGCCAAGTGTTGAGTACCCGGGAACATCCCCTTTCCTCCCCTATACCTAAGAATCTAGCCCAGTATGAGGAATGATACCGGGACTCAACACATGGCTCACTCACTCGTTTACAACGACTTAGGCGTTTTCCTAGGTATATATTGAACATTTGAAATGCGAATCGTATTCAAAACGTATTAGCGTGAAACATTAACAAATTTCCAAGATGAAACAAAATCACCTAAGTTTTATTTCCCATTTAACACCCCTCCAAAATATAATGTGGGTGTCAAAATATAAAAATGTTCGAGTTAATGGGTATCGAACCCCAACCCTCCGTGCGGTGGACTAATGCTTACCAATAGGCCATGCAAGCCACGTAGTTATGTCCCGCTAGCTGCTACTAAGCAAATGCTATCGATTTTTTTAAAAATCACATTTTTATTTATTGTAGGATTAAATCGCAATGGATCTAGCTGATTTTGTTAGCAGTTCTCAGTAAACTCGTCCTGGATGTCTGTTTAAAATTTCAGCCCAATCGGTTAAGCGATTCGGCTGATTTTCGACGTACAGACAGACAGACAGGCAGAATCACAGAATGAGATCCGTTCGAAATTGAATGGAGACACTCGGTCGCTCCGCTCCCTCGTTTAATTAAAACTAGGGAAACCCCAAAGTCGTCCTTAAACCCAGTGAGTGAGTGAGCCAGGTGTTGAATACCCGGGAACATCCCCTTTTCTCCCCTATACCTAAGGATCTAGCCCAGTATGAGGAATGATACCGGGTACTCAACACATGGCTCACTCACTCGTTTAACAACGACTTTTGGCGTTTCCTAGATATTTAAATTGAACATTTGAAATGCGAATCGTGTTCAAAACGTATTAGCGTGAAACATCATCAAATTTCCAAGATAAAACAAATTCACCTTAGTTTTATTTCCATTTAACACCCTCAAAAATAATATGTGGGTGTAAAAATATAAAAAAGTTCGAGCTAACGGGTATCGAACCTCAACCCTCCGTGTGGTAGGCTAAATGCTTACCAATAGGCCATGCAAACCACATAGATGTGGTCCCGAAAAGCTGCTACTAAACAAATGCTATCGATATTTTAAAAATCACATTTTTATTTATTGTAGGATTAAATCGCAATGGATCTAGTTGATTTTGTTAGCAGTTCTCAATAATTTCGTACCGGATGTCTGTTTAAAATTTCAGCCAAATCTGTTCAGCGGTTCGGCTGATTTTCGACGTACAGACAGACAGACAGACAGATAGACAGACAGAATCACAGAATGAGAACCGTTCGAGTTGAATGGAGACACTCGGTCGCTCCGCTCCCTCGTTTAATAACTAGGGAAACGCCAAAGTCGTTGTTAAACGAGTGAGTGAGCCATGTGTATAGTACCCGGTATCATTCCCATACTGGGCTAGATCCTGCTTACGTATATGGGAGAAAAGGCGATGTTCCCAGGTACTCAACACTTGGCTCACACACTCGTTTAACATCGATTTGGCGTTTTCCTAGTTTAAATTGAACATTTAAAATGCGAATCTGTGTTCAAAACGTATTAGATTGAAACACTAACAAATTTCCAAGATAAACAAAATCACCCCAATTTTTATTTCCCATCACACATCCCCTCAAAAATAATATGTAGTGTAAAAATATAAAAATGTTCAAAACTAACGGATATCGAACCTCAACCTTCCGTGCGGTAGGCTCTATGCTACCACTAGGCCATGGCAGACACGTAGAGTTCGTCCCGCTAGCTGCTACTAAACAAATGGTATCGATATTTTAAAAAATCAGGGATTAAATCGCAATGGATCTAGCTGATTTTGTTAACAGTTCTCAGTAAACTCGTGCCGGATGTCTGTTTAAAATTTCAGCGCAATCTGTTCAGCGGTTCGGCTGATTTTCGACGTACAGACAGACAGAATCACAGAATGAGTGCCGTTTGAGTTGAATGGAGACACTCAGTCGCTCCGCCTCCCTCGTTTAATAATAATAATTATAATTATATAATAATAATAAATAATAATAATAATAATAATAATAATAATAATAATAATTTTCGACGTACAGACAAGCGACTCAAAAATGTTTGATCATCGATGTAGCTATTCCATCAGACCGCAACATATTCCTAAAGGAAGCAGAAAAACGCACAAGATATCGAGACCTTCAAATAGAAATTCAACGAATGTGGAATGTCAGTTGTAAGATTGTTCCCATTATTATTGGAGCTTGTGGGACAATTGGAAGAAGTTTTGAAGAGAACCTCCAAATATCTCTGGCAATCACTGAACTCCAGAGCTTCAAAGGCAGCATTATTAGGAACCGCCCACATACTACGCAAAGTTTTTGTGTAAAAAAAAATTGTTTCTGTTATTTCTTGTATGTATTGTATTTTTTTAATGCCATGTATTTAATTTTTTTGTAATAGGGGTTTCACCTTAGAGATGTGGTTCATCTCTGGTAAAAGTTCTTAAATACCCCTTATGTAATGTTCATATTGGTGAATAAAAGAAATAATAATAATAATAATAATAATAATAATAAATATAAATCGGGTCATGTAAGTCAACAGTCACAACAAATAGCAGTTTCCTAAAGGTTGTTCTGTGGTCCCGGTAGCTTAATTGGTAGAGCTATGGCACGTTAAGCCGGAGGTCTGGGTTCGAACCCCAGTCGGGGCAAACTTTTTTCGACAACTGCTATGAATCAATAACTATGTCCTTAAAGCGGGCTTATGCTTAAAAACCATATATTAATAATAATAATAATAATAATAATAATAATAATAATAATAATAATAATAATAATAATAATAATAATAATAATAATAATAATAATAATCAATACATTTCTATTATATAGGACATACTTTGTTGAAAATGAAACCGGCAAAGTTGCGGAAAACAATTTTTGTCTTCATTAGATTCTTGCTTTGATTATTTAGATGTGTGGAGTTTGTTCATCAGATTGAAGTAGGAGTACGCAGAGTGCAGCACCTGTAATCACAAACACATGAGCTGTGACGTCATGAATCATATTACCATAAATATTAAACACCTATAGTAGGCTAGATCCGCAGTCTCCAATACCTCCGCACGCAGCGTAGCAAATTGAAGCGTCAATCCCACCTTTTCAAAATTGCGATTTGGTGTTTTAATTTATGCTTTTTTAATGCAATAAAGCATTTTTCTGGATTGTTTGATATGGTTTTAGCTTGTGCAGCATGGATATGCACAAACAGAAACAATAAGAAGTTATTGCATAAGGGAATTTAGTAATCATTTAGTGACAATGGCTTATTTGTTCACCTGTCAAACTGACGGCCATCTTTTAAAAATATATGGGCTACAAATCGCTCCCATCTACTTAACATGCAATACTCACCATTACAAGATGGCTTCAAATTGTCACGATGACTGCGGATCTAGCCTACTATAGATGTTTAATAATATCCCCCCCCCCCGCTCAAATACAAAAATTTGAATAAAAAAAAAAAAAACGGCCGCCAAGCTCTCCTTCAAAAGTCTTTGGCTGTGAATGTTGAGAAATATTATAAATTGAGCCAATCTTTTCATTCTTCCTCCCTAGTTTCGCATTGAAAAGAAGTAAGATCATTTCGCCTGTTGACGAGCGCCAAGCCAACCATTTTCGTGTTAAAAAAAGTAAAAATGTTAAACTCAAAATCATAAAAAAAATAACATGGTCATTGAATTTGGTTCATGATAATAACTTTAAAAAGTCAATGGCCAAGTAATTTTTTTATGATTTTGAGTTTTAAAAATTTTATTTTTTTTACCACGAAAATAGTTGGCTTGGCGCTCGTCAACAGGCGAAATGATCTTACTTCTTTTCAATGGTATATATAATAATAAATATATATAAAGAGGAATAAAGATTTTATTCAAAATCAAAAAATTGCCAATTTTTTTTAAAAAATTGCTTAACTATCAAGATATTTTTTATCCAAAATTCTTAGAAAAAAATGGATTTTTAATTGTATTATTACAACCACCCAATAAATACAAAATTAATTGGGAATGAAAGGGTTAATAAACTGAGGGGGCTATAGATATGTAGAACTTCAAAACTCACCGTTACCTTCCCCCTTAGACCTCAAACTTCATCAACTACAATCTAAACTCTCAAACCTGCAGGCCTACACATATTATGAACGTAACCCAAAAATTTACCAAAATTAATATCTGATTTTTTAATTTAATTAGACGAGTGAGCGCAGCGAACATAGTCTACAAAGCTACTCGATCGGTCCTTGGTCGTGATTAATTCTGTTTGTTAAATGTTTGTCTGTCCAGGCTCATACGGCCGAACGGCCAAATAGACTGAGCTGAAATTTTAAACTGACATCCGTGACCAGGTAACTGAGAACTGCTAACAAAATGAGCACAATCTGTTGCGATTTAAACCTGCAAGAAATAAAAAAACTGAAAAATACGTTGAAATGTATGCGAATTATTTTAACGATAATGGTTTTCATTTTGAAATAATATTTTTTTGTTTGTTATTTACCTGGCTGTGAAATGCCGTGTCCAAGGTTAATCGAATGTTGGACGTCAAGGTACCCCCAAATTTCGCTCGTAGATTGAGTAACCTTGCAATATTTTCACGTATTTTGTACTGGCTATGTTTTCCATAGTATTTTCACAGATGATGGACTTCACTGCGTTATATACATTTCAAAACATGTTAAATAATTAAAAAAATACAATCCAGAAATTACAAAATCTTTCCCGGCTATTGAACCCACGTCTCCCACATTTCGGCTATAAGGGCGCTTTAGCCAACTCGACTAGGGAAACGCCAAAGTCGTTGTTAGACGAGTGAGAGAGTCATGTGTTGTTGAGTACGCGGGAACATTTGCATTTAAATTTGATTATAATGTTCGTATAAATAATAGGGTATTTAAGTTTAGGTCATAGTTTAGGCCAAAATGCTCCAATGTAGCCTATGATATAAGCTAGGGAGGCCTAAGGTAGGGGAAAGAAAAGGAATGTTACCGGGTACTCAACACATGGCTCACTCACTCGTCTAGCAATGACCTTGGCGTTTCCCTAGTTTAAGTAATATTACCCGTGCGGCAGGTATTTGACACCGCAGGGGGGCATATCAGTAAAAGCCTGTCCGCACAAAACGATGTAGCCTATTTATGAATCCGTTCCACGCCACCATTGGAATGATGAGACAAAGCAATTTCTCAACCTCATCGTGTCTGCATAAACATGCAAGGAATTCTCTGAACTAACTCATTGTCAACCACGTAAAAAACTCACGCAACACCATGTGGGACAATACGTCGTCTTTCAAAAGGGTAAATAAAACAAAGCTGAATTGTCAAGGAATGAAGTCATACACCCCTGTCAGAGAGCCTTCATTCGACTTCCTTCCACCCAATGTGGGTGCACGTGGTGCGCTAAGATGTAGACAGAGTTCACATCAACCCCCTACCTGTCACGAGCACACCACCCTACCCACGACCGACTCACAAGCAAAGACGAAGATTTCGTCTGTAAGAATCTTTGAGGAAGAGCCAGATAGTTTCTACAGTTCATATTTTAAAAAGTGTGTGTGACCCTGGACGTCTGCTTTATATGCGTTTCTAACATTATAATTAATAGGCTTAAAATATAGTGACTGGAACAAGTATTTACTTTTGTGAACATCTCCATATTGTAAGGTATAAAGCCCATGGTGACGATTTGTATAGGTTTCACTGCACAGCTCATCATAATCAGCATGTAGCGCTTGTAGGTTGGGGAGGCTTATCTAATAGCTGCGGGGGGGGCGTCGCTCACTTTCACACTCTGTAACATGGTGGAGGTTGAGAGAGAGATAAGCATGGAGCGCTTGTAGGAGGGGGAGGCTTCTGTCCAGTCGCTGAAGTACAGGGCGTCGCTCACTTTCACACATGGAGAAGGTTGAGAGAGAGAGACAGATGTGCATGGATTAGGTGATTTCTTTGCTAGGGGCATATGGAAGTAGAATCACATTAGGCGTACTTAACCTACGTCACCATTGTCTTATGATACTAATACAATAATGACAGTATATGTGACCACATTATTTTGGGATGGAGTTCAAATTTGTATTATTTGTACTAATCATACTTTCGAAAAAGTATTAATTTGTTTTCTTTTGATTTTTCGAACTCCAATATGGTTTTGTGTCAATAAGTTTAATTTTTCCAATTTATTTTATGTAGTTTGATCGCTTTTAGAAATGCTTTTTCTTTAGTAAAGTTTTGTTTGTTCTAAAGTGTTGTAGTTACCTCGTCCTTGAGTTCGCTTGCTTGCCAACAGAAGCCGTAGAGTTCTTGCAGCAGGATCACCAGATAACCGAGCCAGAGATACATATCGGCTGAGTGTCGTGGAATCTATGAACACGGTATAGAATTACCAAAGACTCGTTATACAAGTCCCTCCATGATGATTTTCGACATTTCGTAATGCGTTTTGGGGAATATTGGCTCTATGATGGATCATAGTTTTCCTATAGGGCGATGACGTGCTAGTTCGCCCGGATTTTTCGATAGAATCTCATGATCGGGGTTTGGTCACAGGACACTTTAAGTTGTGGTTCCAGTGGAACTTGACTTTACGTGACAAAACGTCGATCGTTCTGCACTCTGGTGGGAAATCTGTCACCCACCACAACAATAATGCAATGCCTTCAAAAAGTTGTAAACATTCCTATTTTATCAACCTCCAGACAACTGTGACCGAACCCCGATCGTTCTCCGCTCTGGTGGGAGATTAGTGACCATTGCCCTATTGGAATATCACTTTTCTATCTGTTTATATCGACAATGTTGGCTCGAGCACTATGCGCTTGACTTCGATTCAGGAGGTCTCGGGTTCGAATCCCGTCTAGACTGATGTTTCCTGAAGTTTTCCTCTGTCGTTTATGCGAATGCAAGGAATTGAGTCCTCTTAAACAGCCCTAGAACACCCCTTTACAATTGTCTTATCCACATCATACCTAGTTCACCTGAAGGGGCATAACTTATACATTGCACTCTATTCTTTTCTATCGCTATGACATGTCATAATGCGCTGCATAGCAACGTATCACTACCCTAAAAATTACAAACATTAAAAATGCAATTTATGCGTATTGGTCTTTTGATAAGAATTAGGAAAAGTATTAATAATTTGACTCAACTATAATTGGTAAAAATCGATTCGAAATATTTTTATTGATAATTAAATTCATCCTGGATTCAAATTGAGTAATAATCGATAATTCGTTAACTGATGGCAGCCCTACTACCAACATTCGAATACTATATCGCACCAAATGATTTGAGAAGAATATAGAAACCAACCAACAAACTTCATTGGGTACCAACTAAGGATGATTTAAGTTTGAATGTATTCTCCAAGTGGTAATTTACAGAAGATAATTTCACACTAGGACGTAAACCAATTGCTTCCAATTAATTTGTGTATATAGCTTAAATGAGAGGTGGCCAAACCCATAGTTTAATACTGTGTTGTAGTACATGTCAGTGGCGGATATAGGGGTGCAGTTGGTGCGATCACTGGTCTTTGATATGGAATAGAAAATGTACTAATAATTTGACTCGACTATAAGTGGTAAAAATTAATTAGATATAGTTGGTTTGTTTTTTCATTTTTTCCTCCCTTTTTCTTTTTTCCATTTTCCCCCTGTTTTTCCCAACCATTTTTTATATTTGATTCATTAATAAATTGCATTTAATATCCTTTTTATTTGTTACCAAAATTGTTGTGTTATAATGCATTATTGTTGTAATATTACTATTTCAATTATTTACTAAAAGGTAGTTCATTGTTGTGTCTGCACCTATGTAATTAGATTTATTTAGTTATCTTCCCTTGTAAATCAGTTTTTATATTTGAAAAGGATATTATAAATAACTAAATAAAATACTTAAAGGGTTGTATTGTATTCTATGATGATTATAGTAATCATGCAACGTGACGATAACATACCAAACTCTTTGTTAAATCTATAGAAACTTATTGAAATATATCCTCTCTAAAGCCATGTAAACACATTTTTGACAAAGCTATTTTTAAAAAAATAACAGCGTTGCTGCGTTGGTGGGGGGGGGGGGGAGGCTGTGGTTTGAAGGGCGCCTCAGACCTCCTCACCCCCCTACAGAGGTCATGAATCCACCCCTGGCACAAACTCTTACACAAACGATTTGTCTGGACTATATAGGGCTAAAGCAAATAAGGTATCATTGACTACTTCTTACCACATAGACAAGAAACAATGTGAAGCAGAGAGCTACTGCCCCAACGAGCTGAGCTAGAAATAGCACTGCGTTTGCTCTTGACTGCATTTCGTTAATGGCCCTGTTAACAAAATACACACATGTTTTAAATCTTGGTAGTAAATTTGCCGTTCACTTTTTTCTACTAACGGTCAAGTCACATCACATGTTTAACTTTCTCAGCTAATCGATTATATTATGATAGTGTGTGTGACTGTGTGTTCGTACAGCCGCCTTTCAATATCGGTATTTATAGGTCTCACTCTCTCATTGAACCACTCACACTCACACACTCACACTCACACACTCATACTTACTCATTTACCTATTCACTCACAAATTTATTCACTAACTCATTAATTTTCTAAAGCACACTAACTGGTTTCGTAATACTCACACTCACCCACTCACTCACTCACTCATTTATTCATTCACTCACTCACTCACTGACTCACTCGCTCACTCACTCACTCACTCACTCACTCACTCACCCACCTACTCACCCACTCAGTACTCACTCACTTACACACTCACTCACACTCACCCACTCACTCACTCATCCGCAATCATATACTAACTCACATTTAAACCCCCTCCCATTCACTCCATTCACTCTTTACTCATTATATCACTCACTCTATCAAAAAGAAAATATATGCACTTCCGGAACTAAAACAATAAACACTTTTAAAAATAAATTATAAATAGAGAATAATTATCCAATGTTTGCAACGTCACTTATCCTTACCTTATTATTTCCACGTGAATCTTTGAACAGTGAACGAGATGGCCGACCATCTCGACTTCAAGGTCATGCTCACTGACCTTGAGTATCAACCTCGGAGAAGTATCATCATTTGTTTCAACAATCAACGGAACTTCTGAAATCTGAGAGCTAAAAGTAGCATATTCCTTAAATGCGGCCTCAATATACGCAATCCAAACATTGTGTGGATTAATACTTGAGGTTGAGGACATCACTTCTCTCGTCTCTTGATTCTCAATGATCCTTGAACTTATATCATCTTCCTTCTTGATAACATTTTCCTCCGAGCTACTTGGAACGATGTTTTCCATCGTGATAATATACTCTTGAAGATTACATCCAGATAATATATCCTGCAAATTTACGGACCCTTGTCTTTCAACGATTATCTCCATCACTCTCTTCGTAGCTATATCTTTCGCATTCTCAAGCTTTATTTGAAGAACCTCCATGTATCCGGTGAGGTAAACTATGCAAGTGATAACGCCCGTATCGAATGCAGCTGTAGTGATAGCATTGACTAAGCCGCCGACTACTCCGGTAAAATACAACACCTCAAACGCAGGTGATTTGACAGTGAGATTGAAGTGCATAGGATAGCGTCTCTCCGTTTCAGAGAGTGGTTTAAGGGTGAAGATAAGAGAATATGTACCCCAGAATGCAAACGAGAATATTGAATACCATTTCACCTTCTTCTTGCACCGATTAAACTTAAATCGTTCCTTTTCGTCAACTATATATTTAGTGAAGTTTTCGAGTTTTAATAAAATATCTGTACATTCTTTCTGTGCGTATGTGCCAATCGCGCATATAACTATTGACTTTGATAGAGTTATGATAAAGGTTAGGGATTCTGATAAAAGAACATAATTACCAAACTTGAACGATAGGTCGTAGAAGGCAAGAGTGATTAAGAAAGAAGTAAATAATCCCATAGAAAAATACGGAAAATACCTCACTAATAGCAGAAAACGATTCTTTTCGTCGCTTTTAAAGAGGCCAATAACCAGTGCCAAGCATAACAATTATGTGAACACCTATGTTCTCCTGCCAGTATCTTCGCTTGATGTCTCGTAGAGCCTGCATTGTTGCTGCAGCTGCCTACACTACAGATGTAACAACACCACTGTTTACCGTGGCATTACGTGCGCGCGCCTCCGGGTCGAGTTCATTCTCTGTTTCAGGGGTGTTTAGTAGATAAGCCCGGGCCGTCCGTCACGGGCCCCAGCTCCTGGTGGGGCAGCCGTGAGAGACACATCACGTGCTTACGGCCGGGAAGCGATATGACCTCGCCGCCCCCACCTGCATTGGTCTCGTCCGTATCTCACAGCGCTTTGTAGTGTTGCGATCTATACGTGTTCCATGTCTAAACGTAAACGTATCTGAACAAATCAATTCCCGCACAATGACCCTTACTGTCTGATAAGCATAAAACAACACAATTAAAACTATCATAATATACAAACACCAAACCTTTTGCTTCCGTCCTCGCCATTCGCAACTCACAAAGTGTCGAATCGTGCAACGTATAACGCAAAAGCAGACTATTTGAAATGAAAAATCGAATATGTATCACGTGTTTGTCAAACGTCCTTCGTTCTATCGATCTGATTTCATTTTATAGACTAGAGGGTTGTTAGTTTACTGTGAAATGTTAAATTATTGATAGCCATGCAAACGTGCCAAGTATGCACTTAGGGATAGAGCAGATGTTGCAGTTGGTGTACATCAAAGTACGCCTAGCCAATGTCATGGAATATTCTATTTTGTAACGGAACTTCGTACACACGAACACAAATATAAATAAAGGTTTTGACAAAACACAATAATTGGTATCAGATTATATGACACTCATCAAAATTAAGCGAGAGCATTCACGCCAACGTTGATAATTAACACACAAGTGACATTAGGTACGGCCTACCGTTTGGTCATGATATTGTGATATTTTATCGCAACAATCAACATAATTGAATGAGGGAAGCGAAGACTTTAATACCACTTACCCCGAGAAAAATACATCCGTAGTTTTTTTTCTGTTTGTTCACTCTCTACCGGGTAAACTGCACATGCAATCTTGATAATATTTTCAGGGGACCTTCGAAATCTCTGAACTTAGATTTCTGCCTGGTTTTTTGGTAAATACACTTTCTGCAAACATAAAAAGTATGATGAAATAAAACTTAAACATGACAATATTAAATGTATAAATGCACAAGATCATATTAATATGATGGAATACACCAAACACTTGAATATATTTTCACGATATAGTTTCTATTTGACATTTCTGATTAAAACAATGTACGAATGAAATCTTGAGACTTTGCCCAAATGGATCTGACAAATGCGTTTCTGTTAGCAAAATTATGTGTGATAAAGTTAATTATGTTGTTTCCAACCAGTGGCGTAGGAACTATTTTTTTAGTGGGGGGTCATACTAAAGTTGACTACGAGGTTGGGTGGGGAAACCGGGGTCTGAGCCCCAGCCGCCGGAGGCTTTTTCGCCGTAGGCGAGATTTTTTTTTTAAAGGTGCCCTTGATTGGTGGCCTAAAACACGTTTTTCACGAATTTTAATTATAATTCAGGGTTTCATTTTGAAGCTTATATTGCATTGAAGATTGATTACCTGACTGAAATCGGTCGACAGTCTGTTTGTGAGTGAAATCTGTGCACACAAAATATAATGAATATTAGTCTAAAATCAGATGGCTAGTTCTAGTCTCGCAAATCACGTCTCTTACTGTATATTTCTAAAAAATGTTAACAAAAACCTTCCTTTATGTTTGCAAGCCCAACTGTAGTAAAAATCCTAAAAATCACCCAACAAGTTATAAGTTAGCAAATGACACCCATACTTGACCTGCTACGGACTTAACCCCCCCAGTGGGGGTTCAAGCCAACAAGTGGGGGGGGGCAGTTTCCCCCCCATCCCCCCCGTTCCTATGCCCCTGTTTCCAACTATCTATAGTTATGGAAGTATGTAGCACAAATGGTAACAATTAACCAAATCTTGTTTCAAAGGCCGATTGACAAACAGAAATCATGCGCAATTTTTTGAACTGATGTATTGAAGGAACACAAATTTTAGGCTTGTGGTTAGACTTTTATAAATAAAACCTTAATTTAATTTTAAATACGATACATGATAAGGTAGTGATAGGGGCTGTTTGCTTGTTTACATCGGCCATCTATAGAGTTTTTCTTGCATGTTAAGAATCAATATCGTGAGTGGCAGGTTGGCTGTTGAAGGCGTCATTACACGCAACAACCATTTTCTTCAGCATCAATTATAATCAATATAAATAATTTTAAGACAGATTTGAGGAAGGTATGCCCGTCTACAGTCAACTCCGTCTAAGTTCACAAAGTCTCGCAAAACAAAAATTTGTTAGATTTAATAATATAAAGAAGCAAGATTGATTCATGATTGGATATTGCTTAACGTCTAATATCAATGCACTTTGGCTATTCGAGACGATGAGTGGTGATAGATGATGATGAAGTATGAACAGAAGAGAGGAGGGGAAACCCGGTACCGGCACGTAGCCTACTCTATTCGAAAAGTACCAAGGGGACCAACGGTTTAACTTCCTATCCGAAAGGACGGTGTAACCTTGACAGTCATATATTATTTTTCTCCACTAACCCGGACTGCCGAGCAGACGTCGAGGAGAACGAAGCCGTTACACTAGTTCTTGAACCCTCCATCTACTCTAGCCAGCGATATACGTGAGTTTTAGGGCAGAGCTGTCCCCCGTTCAACCCCTGGCCACGCCCGAGTTTGCTTAACTTTGGTGTTCTAGTGGGAACCGGTTAAACTACCTCGGCTAAACCGCTGGCTAGCTAGCATTTTCTTCAGCACTAATAGTTAAAAAACATAAATTTAAGACAGATTTGAGGAAGGTATGCACATTAACAGTGAAGTCCGTCAAAGTTCGCAAAGTGTTTTAAAGATAAAATTTGTTACATTTTAAAAGAGAAAGAAGGAAGAAAAACGAAGACATCAATAATACAACCCACGAATTACTTGGTTTTGTTTTGTGCGTTTGATTTTTGTTTTAATTTGTTTATTACTATTGTTATTTTAAAAAAATCTGTAAGGAAACCTGCCCAGGGTGCAATGCATGCCTCTCTTTTAAGGTTCCGGATCCACCATCCACCATCCACCATCCACCATCCCACCATCCACCATCCACCATCCACCTTCCACCATCCACCATCCACCATCTACCATCCAACATCCACCAGCCACCAGCCACCATCCATACAAAATGGATTTAATTTTAGGAGTAAGCTGTTAAATTAACTGCTAATAAAAAGCAGAGTTAAATGAAGTAATGGACACTTCAAAACAAACACGTCACTGTAACGATATTCTGCCATAATTAAAAGCATTGTTAATTAATTAAACTAGAAAGCTTCTCAATCGCTTTTTCAGGCGCGTTGTTGGATGAGCGTAATTTTTTAAAAACAAAAAAAGCGTAAAATTGCGTTTTTCATGAGAAATAATTTTTTTGATTTCACTCAAATTTCACACGAATATATTAATTTATAAAATTAAGGTTCTGTGCTAAAATCATTACTATCGAATAAAGCATGTAGGTGTTATAAGTCGAAGAATTAAAAAAAAATAAGAAAATAATCGTAAAACAGCGATTTTCGTGAGAAATAATTTTTTGATTACGCTCAAATTTCACACGAATATATTTATTTATTAAATTAAAGTTCTGTAAAAAAATCATCACAATCGGATAAAGCATGTAGGTGATATAAGTCGAAGAAATTTAAAAATCGAAAAAAATCGTACAATTGCGATTTTTATGGGAAATTTTTTTTGATTGCGCTCAAAAACGTGGCAGTTCTACGTTTAAAGATTTCGAAGGCCTTCATAAAATTTCATCGCAATTGGAGTAACGTTTTAGCCGGAATCGTGTTAACAGACACACAAAAATACAAAAAAAAGAAAGAAAGAAAGAAAGAAAGAAAAAAAGAAAGAAAAAGAATCCGGATTTTTTCTCAGTTGTGAAATGTAATCTTCGCTTCGCTCGCTACGCTATCCAACTATGACATATCTTTCTACTATGCAGTATGATGTAAAGAAAAATGTCACTCCTTGATGAATGGGATTATGAAATGTTTAGTAAACGGTTTTGGATTTGACGAATTAGGTTTGTTACTTTGAAATCAAGTACCTTTGTTTAACACATAGCAAATTAAACTCGTACCTTCCATGCTTGGGATGGGTATAGAATTGAATAGTAGGTTAGGGCCTTTCACAGCTTAGTTCTTCAGCCCGCGATATAATGAATTTGCATAAGTGTCCCGTTACACCCCTGACTACCTTCCAAGGGTGGTAACGTAAGGGGAGACGCGGGGACAACGGTGGAACCCTGGACGTGCTGTTCTCAGCACAAAAAAACATAAAGGGAGGGCAGTGTTTCCCCCGTCGTGGTCTGCTCTCTTAGTCATGTCCGTCATGTTGTCAAATGTCGCCGCGGGGAGTAGTTAAAAGGAAGGGAAAGTTCCCCGACGATTGACCCAGAAGCTCACCATAGTTTCAGGGATAATAAACTCCCCTAATTCTGGTTGTTGGGCTTAATACCTGAGTAGGTTGCGGTTGACTTTTGATGGTCCGTGAAGAATTGTGAGTGTGCTGCAGGAATGAAGGATTTTAAATAGCCTGATCGTATTATTACCATTGCTTTCAAATCAACGATCCCCATTAACTAATTTTAGTCATAAAAACTAACATTGGTTATGCCTCCACCTAAATTTTATCTTGTGAAACCCCCAACTCTCCCAGAACGCATCTTAAAACAAACTAATGTTCCTTTTTCCCGTGAATTGTGTTTGCAAAGAGTGCGCATAGTAATTATAAATAGGTATAAATAAAGCATACGTTATTACTCTTAATATTTGATCAGCTGCAAGTTAGTCACGTTGGTTTTGTTAACAAACGTAATATTAGTAATACTTAGTTAGTTCTAGCAGTAATAAAATGTATATAAATTATAGAAGTACCGTAATTAAGAAGTTGATTGGCCTTTGACGAGCCTAATGTGGCTAGTACAATCTACGGCCTAATACATCCTATTACTCTATCCCCTTCCCCCATCACCATCCATCCAAAGGGCAGTTTAATTTTAGAGTACCTGTAAGGGATATTTGCCCCTACCCGCCATGTTAAATTATACCCTAAAGATTATCTGTAAAATGTACTTGTTAAGACTCTCAAATTTAAGGTACTTCATAATCATGCTAATCTTATGTTAAACGTGTCTAAAATCCACTTGGATCTAACTTAATTCAGTAAAATGAATTTTTGCTACCATCATCATCAGAAGTATTGAAAATTAGCACTTTTTTAGCATATTGTTAATTTATTACTGGGATAAAAAATTGTTATTTTTTCCTAAGGTACAATATCTACAATCTGCGTAGTTACCTTTTACATATTTAAAAAAATATCATAATTTTAATTTAGTATTGTCCCTTATATGTTCTAAAGAAAATCTAATAAAAGTTATTAGTTAACCAAAACTTTACAAAAGGCCCAAAAAAACTGACAAAAAATACTGAAATATAAACTATTGCATGATCACTTCAACGAAACAAACAATGGTATTGACATTGGCTTGTAATTAGTAACCAAATTTGCCAACCAAAACATTCCCGCAAATAAAAAAAAAAGAAACAGCCTTCTTGGAACAAGGAGCATAGAATAATTAAATGGGTTTGAATGGAATTGTGATGAAATGAATGAAGGTATTCTATAACAGTAATATGGTAAATAATAAAAATTAAAAACTTATTGATATCTCAGAACAATAAAGGTTAGACTTTCTGAAAACTATAATCACACAAATGTATCAGTGAAAAAAAATAGTTGCACAAAAAAAAGTAAGGGCCTACAATCCTCCCTTAAATTAACTGCTAATAAATAGCAGAGTTTAATGAAGTACTGGACACTCAAAACAAACACGTAACTGTAACGATATTTTGGCCATAAGTAACACGCCATTGTTAATTAATTAAAACTAGGATGCTTTCGCAAACGCTTTTTCAGAGCGCGTCGTTGGATGAGCGTAATTTTTTAAAAACAAAAAAAGCGTAAAATTGCGATTTTAATGAGAAATAATTTTTTGATTTTGCTCAAATTTCACACGAATAAAGCATGTAGGTGTTATAAGTCGAAGAATTTAAAAAAATCAGAAAATAATCGTAAAACTGCGATTTTCCTGAGAAATAATTTTTTGATTACGCTTAAATTTTACACGAATATATTTATTTATAAAATAAAAGTTCTGTAAAAAAATCATAACAATCAGATAAAGCATGGAGGTGTTATAAGTAGAAGAAATTTAAAAACGAAAAAAATCGTACAATTGCGATTTTTATGGGAAATTTTTTTTGATTGCGCTCAAAAACGTGGCAGTTCTACGTTTAAAGATTTCGAAGGCCTTCATAAAATTTCATCGCAATTGGAGTAACGTTTTAGCCGGAATCGTGTTAACAGACACACAAAAATACAAAAAAAAGAAAGAAAGAAAGAAAGAAAGAAAAAAAGAAAGAAAAAGAATCCGGATTTTTTTCTCCAGTGTAGTGAAATGGAATCTTCGCTTCGCTCGCTACGCTCATCCAAATATGACATATCTCTTCTCCAATGCCAGTTCATTGATGATTATAAGAAAAATTGTCACTCTTGATAAATGGGATTATGAAATGTTTCGATAAAGGTTTTTGGATTTGAGATTTTAGGTTTTATGTTAGAAAATCAAGTACCTCTGGTTGAAAACAACAATATGCAAATTAAATCGTACCTATCATGCTTGGGGATGGGGATATTAGTATTTGTATTAATAGTTTTAGGGCGCTTTCACAGCTAAGATTATTCGCGCCTCCAAGATAAAAGAATTTCTATAAGTGTGAGTTACCACCATGTATACTACTTCTTTCCAAGGGGTGGGACGTAAGGGGAGACGCGGGGGGACAAAGGGTGGACACTGGACAGGCCTGTGCTGGTCAGAACCAGCCACAAACATATAGGGAGGGCAGGTGTTCCCCCACGTCGTGGTCGTCTTCGTCTGTGTCATCGTCCGTCCATGTTGTCAATGTCGTCGCCGTCGGGGAGGTAGTTAAAAGGGAAGGGGAAAGTTCCCCGACGATGACCCAGAGCTCGCCATTAGTTTCAGGGAGTGAAACTCTTCTAATCGCGGGCTAAACCACGAGAAGGTTGCGAGTTGGACTTTGATGGTCCGGGGATGGGTATGAATGATGATGCGTGCAGGAATGAAGGATGTTTTAAAAATAGCCATGGCATCGTATATTATACCATTGTATGAAAAGAATCGAAGTTTGAACTAATTTTAGATATTGTAAAAACTAACATTGGTGATGCCACCTCACGTAAGATTTTGATCTTGTGAAATCCCCTCCAAACTCTCTAGACACGCCACTAAATAGCAATGTAGTCCGGTTCTTCCCGTGAATGTAGTTTGCAAAGACGTGCGCAATACTTTCTTAGTATGGTATTTTCTCACATCAACGTTATTGGATGAGCGAAGCGAAGACTTCAATTTCACTGACCCCCCAAAAAATTTAGCTCGGGTGTTTTTTTTTTTTTTTTTTTTTTTTTGTATTTTTGTCTGTTTGTTCGCTCTC
This sequence comes from Sweltsa coloradensis, assembly GCA_024449915.1. Taxonomy (NCBI): domain Eukaryota; kingdom Metazoa; phylum Arthropoda; class Insecta; order Plecoptera; family Chloroperlidae; genus Sweltsa; species Sweltsa coloradensis. The sequence continues at coordinate 40,812 of JAMZAV010000757.1, forward strand.
TACGGGCAAACGGCATATGCGATCTTGATAAAAACTTGACAGGACCTTCGAAATCTCGGAACTTAGACGTGCTACGTTTTTGTGTACAATCGAAGAAATATTTCTCATGAATATCGTACTTTTACGATTTTTTTCGATTTTTAGTGCGATGTTTTCGTGACATTTGGGCCGATTCTGACCAAACGGGTAGGGCTACAACGTTCATATTTCACATGGGCATTAAGGTAATGGTGATGTTTGCTTTCTGAAAGAAAAAGTTGAAAAAGATAGCCAGAATCTATAGAAATAAAGCTTTTAATAAAAGTTTTTTGATTTTTTGTGCGATATTTTCGTGCCATTTGGGCCAATTCTGACCAAACGGGTGGGGCTACAAGTTCATTTTAAACATGACATTAACGTTATGGTGATGTAGTACCTTTTGAATTAAAAAGTTGAAAAAAATAGCCAGAATCCATAGAAATAAAGCTTTTAATATAAGTTTGTTACGGTAAATAAAAAATACCAATTGACAAGAAACAATAGAAACTTGACAACAATCACCTACAATGCGAAGCAGCAAAACAAAGCACTTGCAAAAGTAAATATCCTACGCAAACTAAAAACTTTAAAAAAGCTCATCCATCAACGTGGCGGGACTTTAGCGTTTTCCTAGTATACGTTAATTTAATGGAAGGTAGCTGCAATAAAGTCACGCTCTGGTTTATGTACAAAATACGAAATCAATAAACCTTAACTCATCGCCGTCCTCTAGCCGGATAAGGCTGAACAAGTTTGCGACGACTTAAGAAGCGAAATTAAGAAACTGTTGAAGTTGGCGCTCTCTCAGACGACACGAAATGGCGACGCACTCTGCCGGCCGACCAGTACACTATTAGTATAGGCGCTTCACGCATTACCCGCTAGAGGGCAGGCAGCGCTTTATTTTGCTCGCCTAGAAAAACAATTCCTTCTCTCTGTCAACGCTTGTAAAACGTAAAGTAACTGTATCACAACTTGTCTTGTTAATATTAAATCTAACGAGTATTCTGGAACAAGTCTTGAATGCCTTTATGTGTGAAATAACCCTGCGTATCCACTCAACCTCCTCCACAGAAACATGTCAACAATCGAAGTAGGCCTACCATTATCGACAGGAAGTATTCGAAAAAAAGTTGTTTTATGCTTGTTCTGTCTTAATTGTTATTCTGGCAAGGTAAGAAAAAATTGGCTATAGTTATGTACGGGTGTCAATATTTACTAATCTACATCCTTCACTTATCGAATAATAGAGGATGTAAAACTGTATTTATTTGTCTGTGCCCACATTTCAACAATACACAATTATCTCACAAGTGCAATTTACCAAAACATTTACAAAACCATACAAACATAACGTAACAATACAGTACAATATAAAATTACTAACATAAATGACTATGAACATAATAAAAAGTGAATGTATGTGCATGGTGTTGTATGTTAGGACATACTCCTATAAGATCCGAGACCACTTTCTGTGGTGAAAAAGTAAAAAAGTAAAATGAAAATTTGAACATTTGAACATTTGAACACATTGAATACAGTGTTTGAATAGGGAACTGTCTTAGGTTTCAAATATATCTAACACGTATTTAGTAATTTGTAATATTCAATTTAATAAACATCGCAATTAAAATAAACCATAAAAAATAAAATCTGTGGATTCTATGCATGTTCAAAGTTCCTGGGTTTTAACTTCCCGCACAAAGACTTAAGTACGCGCTCTTTTGGTTGTGACGTCATCGTGAGGTGAGGAGGGGAAGCTGATTGGCAGAACTGTCAGCTCGCCGCCTCGGCGAAACCCACAATGACGTCACGCCCACCCACCTGCAATGCAATGGCGCATGGCCGTTTTCCGGCGCGAAGCCCGGTTCAAATTTTTCCTCGCTCACAGTTAGCGCTAATAAAAGCCGGACGCATAAAAAACTTTACTGGTCGGTACTTGAGGTTATTAGTAGGGACATATTCAAATTTGGTAATGAAGGACAGTTCCCTATTGTCTACAAAAGGTTTTCAGCAACCTCCAGTTAGTTGGGGGGCAGCCATATTGAATTTCACACAGTGAATGGATCGATGCCACGAGTGAAATCGTTTTTACTGTTTCATAGAACGAGTGTGGTGCAGCATTTGCTTGTTTCACGATTTTCCATTGAATTTGGGATCCCACTGCAATTAGAAGGCGCGTTGACGCATCTCGTAGCCCCCACTCTGTCTTTCACAAAATGATAATGCGCGATGTATTTGCATACATACTTTTTTTTTCACAAAAACAGCCTTTCAAACATTTGCTTGAGATATTTTTGTATTAGCCGCCAAGGAAAAAATCTTCAGGCTAAAGAAAAGAAAATATGTAACACAACATTTAAAACAAATTGACTTAAAATAGTATATGCAAAACTTATTCCCTATTAATTTTGAAGTATGAACCTATCTGAACATAGCTCCGGGCCCAGAAGGGATGCATGAGTAGTGGGTCGCAGAGACGGTCCAAATGAAAGGATAAATTGGTCCATGGCACCCTCACCCACTCCTAAGAGATGGCGGGTAACTTTGACCGTTGATCATTGGTATGAACGATGCAGGCCTACGTGTATTAATTAAAGGTGATATTTGGTCAGAGTTTTATCAAGATAGTTGAACTCAATTAACAAAACACACTCCAAGAGATAAGACCTTCATTTAACATTTGCTTTTGCTAAGGGAACGACTCGATGTAGTCAATGAAGAAATTTATTAAATGGGAACACAATTGAAATCCTCCTATACATAGATTCAACGGTGATTAGTAGCGGACAGAAAATCAAAATTATTTCCGAGCCTCACCAACAAAATAAACATACTTTTGAGAGCACATGCCAGTGAAATTGATGAGTGGAGTTAGCATGAGAATAATTTTGACAATATACATCTAGGTCTAAGACCATTAATCCATTGCATCGAACATAAAAGTAAGATTCGTATGCCTTAAAAAAGGTTACTTCGATGTATTCAAAAAAGCGGCTTCTGTAAACGATGTAATGGATTACAATTATTGGTTCTTACCCTAATCAGTACTTTAGCCAATATTATGGTAAGATTTCATGTATTATTCTGCTGCTGATTACTATAAAGAATCACGCACATTTTCTGATTTGTTACTAATTGCAGTCAGAAAGTTCATCTGGAAGATATGTCATTGCTTCTTTGAGTTCTTCCTAGAACATGCTTGTCAAAAGACGAAAGAAGAATATTTAAAGGCCGCCATTTTGTTTCAAGATAATGTTTGCGAAATGAGTTGCAAACTCTCAACGATCTAATGATGTTCCACTATCAGATTTTAAATACTCATTTGAGTAAATAATTTACGGGTTTTGTGAAATTAGCTTCAGGGCTTCCTGCATGTGTGGAATGGCAGGGGATCGTGTGCATTCCTGTCCCTAAGAATGCATTGGGGTCATTCTAGAATTGAAAGTGTTATGCAGAAAACGCTAAGTCCCTTTGGGCCATTTTTTTCCGCATTAAGAATTGGGATTGGGTTTTCTAAAGAATTGAACCCGAAAATGAATACTTGTTTCTTTCTCCAAAAAAATTCAAGTTTCAGATTAAATTGTTTGACACCAAACCCCAAATAATGGACACGTTCCATAAAAAATTAATTGCTTTCCACATAAAGAGCAAATTTCATTTTTAAAAAAATGGTGGACCAACAACCAAACAAATCATGGACGTTTTTTTGCCTTGACCCTTTAAAAAAAATTTACACAAGGTTCTGAAAACGCTTAGTTATATTCAATAAACTTTGTAGGAATGGTCAAATGTCACCACTTTTAATATTAAATTAACGTTCACATAATATCATATTATGACATTGTGAATGTTCTAAGAATTTTTATTGAAAAATAACAATAAGTATATTTACACAATACAAAATATGAAATAAATGTTCACAGAATTTTAAAAATAAACGTTCACATAAATTAAATAAACGTCCACATAATATTAAATAAACATTTATATCAATATTCAAGCAAGGTTCTTGGGATATTCTCAAAGGATAGGCAGGCCACATTCATAAACTGGATCTTGCACTTATCTTACGTGGTGTAACATGGGCTTAGGAAAACAGGTAGAGTAGGTATAGTGGGATTTTGGAGACTAAAAAGGTTGGTGGGGCATCGGAGAGTGGATTGTAAAATATCGTTGGACTAACTGCAAAACAATGTGAGAGCAGCTCTAACCAAATTGTTTCTGATAGACCGTTAACCGTTTCAACTCTACAAAAAATCTTCATACACTTTTGTTTTAATTTAATCTCATTGTTGTGTTTTACTTTAATACAAATTCATACAAAATTATAATTTCTTTTGTTGTTCGTGTGTAGAAAATGTCAGTCTTTTTTTTTTTGGGGGGGGGGGATGTAGTCGTGCGGCTCAAAGCCTTTCAGATATGTGTAGAATAGAAATGGTTATTTGTCTCTTTAAACAATTTGGTAAAAGCTGTACTTACGTTGTTTTGCAGTGAGCACAACGATATGTGGCTGCCACATCCATTGCCTTTAAAATAATGCAATTTCCGGCCAATTGTGACATTCCATTTTCAAGTACTATTTGGCCCAACTGGGTGGCCTGCCAGTTATACACATAACGCACTTTCAGCAATCAGTCGTCCTGAAAAATGCAACCCACAGTGGTTCCGAAACGTCGAACTCCCACACTAGTATGTGTAAACACGCGACGCGGCGCAATGATCCGTTTCACACCTCTTTTAAAGTCATGTTAAATACAACGACCACACGTACACGTCTTCCTCTCCCGACGACTGATCGTGGAATGAGCACAGACAGGTCAGGACAAACTACCCCACGCCGCAAAAAAAACGTTGAGAATTCAAATGTTCAAAGAAGAATATCATATCTATATTGAAGGAATATTTTATAAACATTTCGTTTTTTAACCGTTAAAAAAAATGAATTTTTTTCACATGCATTTGAGTTACGATACAGAACACCGCCATTTCCATAATCAATTTTTAAAATGTTCAAACATAGTTTCGTATATAATGTTCATAGAACGTTTAATCATCATATATTATTATATCACATTGTATGAATATTCAAAACGTAATGTCGAATGAATATTTGAAAATGAATGTTCTTGGAACGTTCAGTAATCATTACGCTTTTAATGTTAACTCACAAATGTTCTTTAAACGTTCATACAATTTAAATATCGCGATATTTACATCGTGAACGTGAAATGAACATTCAGACAATATCATGTGCTGTATGGGTGAAGTATGAACCAACTACCAACACGAAGTAGATAGTAGTAAATTTAATTTTTATTTGACAGCGGACTAATAATTAAGGATGATCACGGTGAACTTATCAATACAAAATTACATGTTTGCAGAAATTAAACAGCAAAAGTTTGAAATGAATTGATATGGACATTGTTGTAAAGATTTCGTAAACAAAACTAAGTGATACACTTTCTTTGAGAACAGTGTAATAGTTCGTAATATTTCATAGTCTTATCTTAGAGAAATGATTATTGTGTAATAATATTATTGCAAAATGAGTAATGTTTATTTTTATGAAATGAACAATAATTTTTCGACAATACAAAAACAAAAGTTGAAGTTAATGATTTTAAACACCGTTGAAAAGTTTTCGAAAAACAAAACTATGTGATACACTTTCTTTAAAAAAAGTTTAATAGAAAAATAAGTAATAATATAAAAATAATAAGTAATAATAAACACATGTTCTAATCTTAGAGAAATTATTAATGTGCAATAATATTATTGCGAAATGAGTTTTGTTCATTGTCCATGAAAACCCTACAATAAAATAAAAAATATACACAATAAAGTATGAAATTATTGTTTTGAAATTTGAAAAAGATTTGGGTAAACACAAAACTTTGTGGTACCTTTATTTGAGAAAGCTAATATTTTTATATAAACATTATTATTCTCATCTTAGAGATATTATTTAAGTGCAATAATAAAAATGTGAAAGAAGTTATGTTTATTGTCACTATAAAATAAAAAAAATAGGCCTACTTCGTCAAATATGAAACCAGCAAAGGTGCACAAAACTGTTTTTATCTCCATCACATTCTTGCTTTGATTATTTAGACGTGTGGAGTTTGTTCATCAGATTGAAGTAGGAGTACGTAGAGTTCAGCACCTGCAATCAAACATGTGAGCTGTGACGTCATGAATCATATTACCATAAATATTAAACACCTATAAGGCTAGATACGCAGTCTCCAATACCTCCGCACAGGCGCGAGCGTAGCAAATTGTAGAGTCGATCTGCTATATTCAAGATGGCGATTTGGAGTTTTAATTTATGCTTTTTAATGCAATAAAGTATTTTACTGGATTGTTTGATGCAGTTTTAGCTTGTGCAGCATGGAAATATACAAACAAAAACAATAAGAAGTTATTGCATAATGGAATTTAGTAATCATTTAGTGTTAATGGCTAGTGTGCTAACCTGTTAATACAAATATATATATATACATACATACATACACACATACATAAAAACAACGAACTGCCGAACCTGACAGCAATCTTGAGAACTATTTTGGCTACAAATCGCTCCCATCTACTTAACATGCAAACAGGTCTTTCAAGATGGCTTCAAATTGTCACGGAACTGGACCAATGACTGCTGATCTAGCCTACTATAGTGTTTAATATCAATGGATGTTACGCTATAGCACTGCCTCCTAGATGCTACTCATGACTCCTCGTACAACATAATATTGTAAGGCAACATAAGATAAATACATCAACATCTGACATAACATATGACAATGTTTGTAAATCTTTTGACATGTATCACGGCTATAAAGATGTATGAAAGCTCGAGTTACAAGTTCCACTGGGCATTGACGTTTAGGTTTATCTCGATGTTTTTGACCTAGGTAATACGCGTTCTTATGACTTGTCTTTTTTGAAAGTTATTGATGAAGTTCTTGACACGTAAATGATGACGAGAAAATTGTTGAAAATCTAGATTTCCACTAGCCCCGATCACCAGAAATATTCTTTTGACACCTGTACATGAGTTCATGTTTTTTCAAAGTACATTGTCACGTCACATATATCGCTGCCAGAAACATCCGCAATTCCGCAAAGTGTTCACACCGTCTTATACTCTACGGAAGCAATCGTCCAAAGGCAAGCCTGTCATTGATAGCCTGCCCGATAAACCGATGAATATGAAACCCCTTGCAATTGTATACCATTACGTTTGGGTTGATGAGACAAAGCGACTTCTTAACGTTCGCGTGTATGCACGAACAACCAATGCGCAGCCAACCACGTGAAATAACGTCACAAAACATCATCTGGGGTTACACAACATCCCTGCTTTCATAAGCATTCAAAAGAGAAATAAAGAAGGCTGCTGACATGGAATGAAGTCACAACTGTCAGCCAGCCTTCTTTTGACTTCCACCAAATGTGGGTTCAATTGAGGCGTTTTTTTTTTCCAAAAACAGCCAATGTCCAAAATTACCGGTTTCGAACCCATACTATCAAAAAATTCGTATTTTCACTGGGAATAATCCTGTCATAAAAGTTTTGGCAAAAACAACCTATGTCACGCGTTAAAGCTTGAAAAACTAAAAAAAAAATCACAAAAACAACCAATGTCCATTATTTTTTTTTTTTACAATTAAGGCGGTGCATTTAGGTGACAGCTGTCCAGATGTTCTATGTTGAACTAAATATACATTCTTTATCCTAAAGAGCTTTCTGGAACACTACATAAAAAATAAAATCATTATTTTTCAAAATATTTTACAAAAACAACCAATGTACAAAGTTTTTTTTGGCTTTTTTGGCTCTCTGGGAAATACTATGACAAAATGTCATAGCAGGAATAAAAAGTCTCATCAAGATACACAGTTTAAACCAAAAATAAGGTTTTTAATACATTAATTGCGGATGGTATGAAATTTAATTGATCTCCTGCAAAATGTGTTTTTTGGACATTGGCTGTTTTTGGAAAAAACGCCTCAATTGGTACGCCAAGATGTAAATAGAGCGCGCATCAACTCCCACCCTGCCGCGAGAACCCCACCCACGACAAACACAGGAGCGATGAGGTAGTCGTCGTCAGTATAACTCTGCTTGAGTAAGATCCAAAAAGTTATCAAAGCATACATTTTAAAAAGTGATTGTGGCCCTGGTCCTGTTTGATGTGCGTTTCAAACATTAGAATTAGATAGATAGATTTAGAATTAGAATTAGGCCTAAAATATAGTTACTGGAACAAGTATTTACTTTCGTGAACATCTCCATATTGTAAGGTATAAAGCCCATGGTTAAGACTTGTATAGGTTTCACTGCACGGCTCATCATAATCAGCATGGAGCGCTTGTAGGTTGGGGAGGCTTCTGTCCAGTCGCTGAAGTACAGGGCGTCGGTCACTCTAACACTCTGAAACATTTGTCACATTGAAGGTGCTTGAGATAGAGGTTTGAAGTTTTTGAAGCGTACAGTTTATTCGAAACCTTTACAGTGGGATTATTTCACCCTTTGCAACATAAGTCATAGTAATATGTGATTTCTTTGCTAGGGGCATAAGGTAGTATAATCACAATAAGCTTCTTATAATCTTTGTCACAATTATTGCATTATAATATACTTATGCAATACTACAAGTGACCACATTGTTTTGGTCAGAATTTCATATTTTTACGAGACACATTTTTTAAATTTAATAATATTAATTTATTAATTAATTTTTGCCATGCATTGGGCGCCATTCTATAACGTTATACATGCAAAAAAAAGTTTTTCAGGAGGGGGATTTTTCTGCCTGGTCAACACATATAGGTAAATTGTCAACAAATGTGTTTGTATATTGATACCATTTGGCAACACATAATATTTGAACACAATACTAATGAAAAAAATACACTATTATACTGAATAAAAAGGATAAATTTAATAAAATTCCATAACGTGTTTAGTCCACAACCTAGGCCAAGGTCTAGTGAAGGCCCTTATACCCCTAGATCAAAATATGGCAGAATCAAAACCTAGACTTAAGACCTACGCTTACGTTGTTCATAGTTCACTACAACTACTCTCCTTCTTCTAGACCCATATTACGAGTACGACGAAGACATAGGCATTCTTTTCGTTTTTCTTTTTTAATGTTTTTTTTTTTTTTTTTTTTTTCCTTTTCTTTTCTTTTCTTTTCTTTTCTTTTCTTTTCTTTTCTTTTCTTTTCTTTTTTTTTTCATTCTCCACCCTTTTTTATATTTGATTCATTCATTAAATGCATATAATATCATTCAATTTGTTACCAAAATTCTTGTGTTAAATGCATTGTTGTTGTAATGCTACTATTTCAAATATTTACGAAAATGTAATTTATTGTTGTTTCTGCATCTATGTAATTAGATTTATTTAGTTGTCCTCCTTTGTAAATCAGTTTTTATAACTGAATAGGATAGACGTTAAATAAATAAATAAATAAATAAAATAAAAATCCTACTTTAAGTTTATGTAATAGATACCAACCTCATTTGGTGGGTGCTTTTCCAATATAAGTTTCTTTTTATAATTAGAATGCCATTCTCCCGACTTTCTTGCTTTCTTCTGTACATTTTTAGACCACGTTTCAGGTATTTTCTTACTTTTTGCCCCACACGACTTGTTCAAATCCACCGTGATAGGGTTTGGCACTTACCACCAATAATACTAGTATCTTTGCGTATGACACTTGCACAACCATCATTGTTCTTCTTCTCGAGTGGCCATTGAATTGCTTTAAAATAAATAATTGTGCCAGTGGACATTGCCACATAGAACCCATTTTGCCGAAAAACATTGTTAAAGTAATTTGGCATTTACTTACTTACTTATGGAATGGCGTTATTTATGTAGTAGTTCTAAAAATTAATTAGAAAATAAAGTAATACTTTATTTCGAAAATGTGAATAGTAAAAATGTGAAATTCAGCTCAAAACAATTTTACATGGTCACTTGTAGTATATGGTCATATACAATTATTGTATGCAGTAGTATAACTGCTTTTAGAAATGCACAATCTTTAAAAACGTTCTGTTGGTTCTTGAGTGATGTCGCTTTATTTATTTATTTATATATTTACAATTTTTTATATATTATATATATATATTTTTTTAATTTATTTATTAATTATAATTAATTAATTAATTAATTAATTAAAAAAATAAAAAATAAATTTATTTATTTATATTATTTGAGTAATGTGCTTCGTCCCTTTTGTTCCCAGCCTTGTAGTTACCTCGTCCTTGAGTTCGCTTGCTTGCCAACAGAAGCCATAGAGTTCTTGTAGCAGGATCACCAGGTAGACGAGCCAGAGATACATATCGGCTGAGTGTCTCGGAACCTGTGAACACGGTATAGAATTGAATTTTAAGGCTCCTGCTCAGTCTGTGACGTCACGACCAAGCAATGTAATGCAATGATCCCGTCAGACAGGCCTCAGGCCTCAACTATAAAAGATAATTCAATACGGTTTTCAGCATTTTGTAGAGAATCGCTGTGCGTAAGGCCAATATGAATCACATTTGTAATATTTAGTATCAAAAACACAAAAAAAATGTTGAACTTTCATTAAAACGGTGTATTGTTGTGTCTTTTCCTTTCGAATTGTGATACATGCATTCGCAAAACCGAAATATAAAGACGTAATGGCCCCAGAGAATGAATGTAGGCCTATCTTTAAAATGGTTGTTTAAAATCATTTGTAGCGCTTATAGTACGAGCACTATCTCTTTCTGATAGTAGCGAATTTTCGGTCGTCACGGTAAGGATCGGCACTGGACTAGTACGCCGGCTGTGTCAGTGTGGAGAAGTTAACCTGTTAACCTGTTCCCCTCCCTCCGACGTCCGACCAACTAGGCTGGGTGTGGGTGGGGGGCTACACTAGCGATAGACATGTGCTGGAGGGCGGCCTTCTTCTCGAGCCCACGATCGTTTTTATTCCCGTTCAGTTAAGTTATTACAATACATTGTACATTAAAACTTGTCGTAGGCTTTCACGGCCCGAGTCAATAATAAAACTTGGCTGTCGGGATACGCCGTGTCGATTGTCATTAAAATGCTGACGTTTCGAGCTGATTGCACAGCTCATCTTCAGAGATGTGAAGAGGAAATCACTGGGCAGAACCTACTCGATCCAGCTCGACCCAGTGAATGACAAAGTACAATTGTGTTGCGTTTAAAGTTAGCACGTGCAGAACAAACTAGAAATATCAATGTTGATTAAACGCGCATGCGTCATGGTTTTATATAAAGGAGGTTGCACACAATTGTACTTTGTCATTCACTGGGTCGAGCTGGATCGAGTAGGTTCTGCCCAGTGATTTCCTCTTCACATCTCTGAAGATGAGCTGTGCAATCAGCTCGAAACGTCAGCATTTTAATGACAATCGACACGGCGTATCCCGACAGCCAAGTTTTATTACATTGTACATTGTTTTAAAGCATAAAACACCATTCATATTGCACCTTACCACCAGCAGACACATCAAACGGTAGAATTGGACAACTGTTGTTAACATATTAAAATTAATAACAATAATATATATACCAGACACACACAATAATACTAAAACGTACATGTATACAATGTAGACTCCTTTGCACCTCTCAAATTGAAGCAATAATATATATATATATATTTGGATATTTTCGTGGCCGATATGAATTAATGAACTAGGTTTTTCGGTTATAATGCCACGTTTATCCACATTAGGCCAACGTTTATTGGCCCTGAAGAAGATGAGTGAAATTTCATCGAAACGTTGGCCTAATGTGAATAAACGTGGCATTATAACCGAAAAATCTAGTTCATTAATATATATATATACATATATATATATATACATACAAAACAAAATAGGTCTAAGACGAACCGTTGTGTCAATCCTATTTACTTACAACATAAATCACGCAATCGCTGCGTTTGTTAAAACGAATTAAAATATGTATACAATTAGTATTTTTTTTTTTCGTCACCAGTTGTATTGTCGATGCCCAGTTACATGTTCAATAAAAATGTCTCTGCTCTACCGGATAGTGTCACTGACCATTAACTTTCTCACTAGGGTAGAGTACCTTTTTCCAATTCCAAGCATTTTCGACCCGATCATTTCTAGTATCCCACGATCCCAGACTACCCACAACCACTGCTTCAACCACAGTTTCAAACCCCTGGCTTCTAAGCACTTCGGCACGTGGCATATAATACCTGATCTTGTCATCTCGAGCAGCTAACATGGCGTCGTTCTGGTTCTCGGCGGGTACAGTAACGTCCACTTTACAATTGCTTTCTTTGTTACGATGTTCGTTATAACTAGATCAGGTCTTTCCCTCGGATTGCAATTTGGAATCTTCTGATTAACTCGGATTGTGTTTGCCTGATTCCTCGGAATAGCCTTAACGAATCTGTTCAACACAGCATTATGCCTGTCTGTCCATGCAGCAGTATGATATTGACACGAGTTCAAAACACGTGGTAGAGTTTCGTGCCCATAGTCACACCGGTGACAGTTAGTAGGAGCATTTCCGTACCTCCGAGTACCATTTAGTCCCACTGTATCTAATCGCGCCTTTGTAACAAACCCCCAGTCACAGAACCGTGTAAATCGTCCAGTTGACATGAAATGGTTACTAGCCTGAGATTTACTAGAATGTCTATACACCTTTCCCTGTCTGGCTTTCGAAGAAGTCTTTCTTTATATTTTTTGACGAAGACCATTTCTAAGTTGGTTAGACAAATAGCCACGAGCCTTTGGCGATAAAGTATGCCTATCCGGTGTCCGATTTGGCATATTTATTGTAATGGCTATCTCACCTCTTGCCTCACTGTACCCCACTAACACCCAATGCGTGTTTGTAGCCTCCTTGTAGCATTATGTGCTCTCGTCTTAATGGAACTGAAGTCATTACTTCTACCTCCCAGATCACCAACCATGCTTCCCGAAAGGAACTGGCAACAGTCGTGGACCGTTGGTTCTCTACCAATACGTTTCCTAACTACCTCCTTTAGTGAGGACCACGCAATATCCTTACAAAGTGGATCGCTGGACGTAAGAAGCCGAAACGGATGGGTTACCGCCAGCACATCTACAGAGTCAGTAGTTGGTAAAAGGCCTGCACACCCCTCTGCCATGGGTATGTACACCACTTCTGCGCTGGCACGTCGAGGGAGTGACATCCACCGTTTTGCTGCCGCCTTAATTTTGCGATCAAATTTATTAATGGCAGTCTTTCTCATCCCTCCCCCACGCATTATAAACTCAAGCTGTGGGAGAAGAAAAGTCCTTCCAGCATCTAACTTCTGCTAGGGTGCTAACGGAGAAACATCAATTTGTGTAGGTCTTCACACATCCTCTCCAGTTCAGCTACTGGCGTTTGTTGGACTCGGAATCAAGTAAGAACGCCCAGATGCTGGTACGCCTCCTCATCGTTCAATGCTTTCATTGGAGTTCTTTGTATGGAATACAGTTGGAAGCGTATCTCGTGTTTTTCTGCAGTCAATACAAAGCAAAGCACACTTCTTTGGGTTAAATGTCAGTCCTGCCCACTTGGCTGCATCCCCAGCCACTCTCAAAAGATGTCGTAGAGCCAATTCAGTCTTAGCTGCTAAAACAAAGTTATCGGCATAGGCCAGTATGGAAATCGACCGACTAAGAATTTCATCCCCACAACTATCACTTAAATTGGTAATCGAATCGCTCTAATGATTGGCTCAATAGCTAGATTTAACCAAATTGGGCTTAGCGGGCACCCTTATTTCACTCCAGCTTTGAGTTAAATATCATTTGAATAGCCTTGACCTGTTCTAACTCTAGTAACACTCCATGGCACATGTCAGTTATGATCTCTAGAACGTCTTCAGGTACGCCCAGTTGTCTTAGTGCTTCCTTCATATACTCGTGTGGTACTGACCCAAAGGCATTTGAAAGATCAAGCCAAGCTGCATATACCTCTTTATTGTGACTTCTAGCATTGTAAATTATAGATTGAGTACAAAATTATGCTCTGGCATCCCTCAAATTCCATTAACCCTTTTTGCATTGGTGAAATGTTGTTGTTTCTAGATGCCAGTTCGATAGCCTTCCTCCCAGGATTCCTGCATATAGTTTGCTCATAGTTTGATCCTAATGTGAGAGGTCGCCAATTGGGCAAGTCATCCCTACTACCCTTTTCCTTGTCAAAAAGCACAGTTCTTGACATTTTTTCCCTGCCAGTCGAATTCGTTTTGACTTAAGGCAAATGTTAAAGATCGCACATAATAAGTTGCATTCACTATCTATTTTCTTCAAGAAACTATATTTTATGAAATCTGGCCCAGGCGCTGTCTTTTATGCTAAAGAGGCGTAATTTTATCTCCCCTGCTGTAATAGGGCGGGATATATCATCATTGCCAGTAGTTTCCGAATGCAAATTTGGAATATGTTAGGGGGGGGGGGGGGGGGGGGGGGGGTGTCCAGTTATAGTCAGGGTTATTGAACGAGTCTTTAAAGTAATCTTCCACATTGCTTTTGTCTACGGTACAGAATGGTGAAGAACCTTGCATTATTTCCTCAAATGCTTGTTTTTTACTCACCCGGTTCAGGTTTTGCAACCGACTTGCATCATTACCATTGACCTGCTGACCTTGTTGCTCTTGAGAAGCAGCTCCCTGTCGCCCATCGATGGGTGTCGTCTGCATTTTTTATCAGGACTAGGGTTGTGGATGTGCCGCTCGTTTTGCAATTCTGGAACACCACTACCCCGCTTTCCACCTGCATTAGACCCCGACTTTCCACGGTTGTTTTCCACGATTTCCAGGTTGCCAATGACGACCTGGTGATGGCGTACCTCTCACATTATCCTTCTTTTCGTCTACAAGGGATTGTATTTCTGCAGAACCTCTGCCATCTTCTCTTCAAATTGGTCCCACCCTTCCTCGTTCTAGTCGACTTATCCACCTTGCAGATCTGCTTGCTGGGGCCACATCCTCATTATCAATTTTAAGTTTGATGATATTATCTTGAGTTGGCGAATTGATTTGTGTAGATGAATCCTGTAGTATAGGGCGATTTATAATTCATAAATTGTATGTTTTGTCCTGAAACGGGAGAACTCGTAATGTTTAGTGAATCCGAATCAGTTATTTGACTATTACGTGGAGTTGTGTCATTGTATTCTGAATCATATGATCAGAGGAATTGCTGTTGATATCTCCTATTCTTGCAGCATGACATATAGAGGCCGGAGGTTTCTTTGATGACTCATTGTCCGTATGTTGCTTCCGCCCGTTAATATAAGCAACTACTTTAGCTTGGCGCGCTTCTACAAGAGGGTCATATGTGCCTGGAGGAGAACAGTCGTTACCCCAATTAAAACTTTCGTTGACATCTTCATTTATGCTTGTTTGAACTGAAACAAAGCTACTTTCATGATGAGGGCACCCCGGTGTCACGTTTCTCCCGACGGTAGGTGGTATATTTACGCTTCTCACTGGGGACATGGTGAGTGTTACATCTCTATTTCTTAGTGTCCTTACATTTTGTGTTGGGGGAAGAATAGGAGAGCCAATAACTGTTTGCACTTCATCATCGCCTTCAGATTCTGCAACCAAGGGCTCACATCCATCATCATCATCATCATCATCACCTCTGAAGATCAGAACACATGTTTTTGACCGTTCTAAATCCAAAACTTCCTGTACTAGGCCTACCGCTTTGTTCCGAACTGTTCATAACCTACTGCAACATCGCCCCTCGTCACTCTGCTAAATCTTTAGGTAATGTAATATTAATACTCATGTCCTCTCGTCAATTGTAGGCCACTTTCCTATTTGTATTGTTCCCAATTAAGTCTTTGAGCGATATCGTTGTTTACCGCTCGCCGACAATTGGTTTCATGTGCCTAGCGCGAATTTACCTAAATTTTACTTGGTAAATCTGTTGCTCTTCGATTTTTGCAGTGCAACTTGATGACAAAGAAACGGTTTTTCATTTATTTTGGGAAGGCTATGTGCTGTCCCTTATGGTGGGTGCTTTTCTTCGTTCTCTTACTGTCTAGTTTTTATATTTATTCTATGTAAGAAGGATAGGTATCTGTTTGGATGCAATACATTTGTTTATTTTGTGCCCTTCAAGCTAATAAGAGTGTATGAGGTATTATCACATGTTTTTAGAACTTATATGGCAGCACTTTTGTGACAAAATAAATGTAATTCGGACTTCGTCCAATTAAATATCATTTTGGGGACGCTATGTGCTGTCCTATAGGTGGTTTTCTTTTTTCTTTGCCCCCTACTGTCTAGTTAATATTTATTCTATGTTACTGTCTCACACAATGTTTCTGTGTTTTCCCTTTTACTTATTCATAAAATCATAGTACTCATAGATGCTTTTTGCCGTTTTGTTTTGATTTCATTCTTTGAATTTGTTTATATTGTATTTTCCATATTTTTTATAACTTGTTCCCAGTATTTACATGACGGCTGTGCCCAGTGAGATTTGTTTGGCTGTGAATGTTATTGATTTTGTTTATGTGATTGTTAGAGAGAGAGAAGTGAAGGTTCTGGTGGTTGTGAAAGGAGTTGTTTGCTTGGAGACAGGGGTTGGTCTACGGATTTTGAAAGGTACATAAAACTTGTTTAGTGCCTCTTCATAATAATGTGTATAAATCAGTGTAAAATAAACTTGATCTTTTATCCTACCTACATACGTGTAGTTATTTGCATTCTCTTTATAAAATAGCCGTTGAAGGAGATTATAGACACTATAAACGCAATTCATACGATTTAATCTTTTGATCTTGTGAAGTCGTTCGGATTGATTAAAATGTTTATAATAACCGATTGCATGGTGGCTACAACATTAAGTAATAATGGATAAGTCGTTAATGGTGGCCCTAATTCCAAAGTCTCACACTACATGGCACCAAATGAATTGAGAAGAACTTACAAACCTAACAACAAATCAACATTAACAATGTAAAATTTTGCAAATAAATAATGATCTTATTAAGTCGTAGCATTGGAAACAACTCAACGATTCACTTTTGTAAATATCAGATTCGAAGACGAAGATTTACAAACGTACTGAATTCTTCAAGTAGTAATTTACGGCTCACGGTCAAAAGAGCGCGGTAACAAGCGCGCCGCCCAATAGAGCGCAACAATAAGGGCGCCGCCCATAAGAGCGACAAACCAATAAGGTCGACAGGTAAATAAGAGCGACTGTCCAATAAGAGCAACTCCAAAAGAGCGAATAGCCAATAAGAGCGACAGGCCTAAAAGAGCGAATGACCAATACGAGCGACTCAAAAAGAGCGAATGACTAATAAGAGCGACTAAAAAAGAACAAATGGTCAAAAAGGGCGACAGGCCAATAAGAGCGCCAGGCCATTAAGAGCGACATGCCAATAAGAGCGACAGGTCACTTAGAACGACAAATGGAATAATAAGACAGTTAATAAAAGTTACATTGCCGATACATCGACGGTTGACTTGTGACCACCAGCTGCCAGAATTACAGTTTTGGCCTTCAAATTGGCCACAGTTCACATGCCTATGAGTTAGCATCGACAAAGGTTCTCCACATAAAAATAAATAAAAATAGATACCTGTAAAATTGGTAGCAAAATTAGAGAAATGCGCTCTTAAAAAGTGTGTCGTTCATTTTGTCATGTCGCGGAATGTCGCTCTGTTTTACCTGACGCTATTTTTGGTCTGTCGCTCTAATTGGTCATTCGCTCTTATTGACATGTCGCTCTTATTGGTCATTCGCTCTTTTTGGAGTCGCTCTTATTGCCCTTTCGCTCTTGTTGGTCTGTCGCTCTTAAGTCCCTTTCGCTCTTATGTCCCTTTCGCTCTTATTACCACGCTCATCTTGGATTCGACTGTATTGCGGCGCTATTATGGGCGGTTACCGTAATTTACAGAGGCGGACTTATTTATCACAATTAGACGTGAACCAATAAATACAAATTAGATTTTGAATAGCCTACAAATTATGAGAGGTGGCTGAGCAGTACTTTAGCTCATATCCTACACAAACAATAATTGGTCTGGACTATTTTAAGCACATTAAGGTATCATCGACCACTTACCACATAGACAAGAAACAGTGTCAAGCAGAGAGCTACCGCCCCTACGAGCTGAGCTAGAAATAACACTGCGTTGGCTCTTGACTGTATTTCGTTAAAGGTCCTGTAAACAAAATTTACACATAAGATTTTTAGGAAATCTGGATAGTACTTTTATGCTTTTTTATTAACTAACTCACACAGAAAAACTCACTCACTCACTCACTCACTCACTCACTCACTCACTCACTCACTCACCCACCCACCCACGTCACGTTTCCTTACCTGATTATTTCCACGTGAATCTTCGAACAGTGAACAAGATGGCCGATCATCTCGACTTCAAGGTCATGCTCACTGACCTCGAGTATTATCCTCGGAGAAGTATCATCATTTGTTTCAACAATCAACGGAACTTCTGAATTCCGAACGCTATAACTCGCATATTCCTTAAAAGCGGCCTCAATATACGCAATCCTAACATTGTGTGGATTGATACTTGAGGTTGAGGGCATCACTTCTCTCATCTCTTGATGCTCAAATACTCTAGCACTTGAATCATCTTCCTCCTCATATATATTTCCGTCTGAGCTACTCACGATGAGGTTTTCCTTCGTGATAGTACACTCTTGAAGATTACATCTAGACAATACATCCTGAACAATAACTGACTTTTGTCTTTCAACGATTACCTCCATCACTCTCTTTGTAGCTATATCTTTCGCATTCTCAAGCTTTAAGTGCAGAACCTCCATGAATCCGGTCAAGTAAATTATACAAGTGATAGCGCCCGTATCGAATGCAGCTGTAATGATAGCACTGGCAAAGCCGCTTAGAACCCCAGTCGTAAATAACACTTCAAACGCAGGTGATTTGACCGTTAGATTGAAATGCAAAGGATAGCATCTCTCCGATTCAAGTAGTGGTTTTAGGGCGAAGATAAGAGAATATGTACCCCAGAATGCATACGTGAATATTGTATACCATTGCACCTTCTTCTTGCATCGATCAAACTTTAATCGCTCCTTTTCGTCAACTATATATTTTGAGAAGTTCTCCACTTTTAATAAAGTGTCAACTAATTCTTTCTGTGCGAATATACCAATCGCATTTATAACTATTGTCTTTGATAGAGTTATGATAAAGGTTAAGGATTCTGATAAAAGAACATAATCTCCAAACTTGAACGAAAGGTCGTAGAAGGCAAGAGTGATTATGAAAGTTAATATTCCCATAGTACAATATGGAACAATTCTCACTAAAAGCAGAAAACGATTTTTTTCGTCACTTCTAAGAGGCCAATAACCAGTGCAAATCATAGGGATTATGTGAACACCCATGTACTCCTTCCAGTATCTTCGCTTGATGTCTCGTAGAGCCTGCATTGTTGCTGCAGCTGCCTACACTACAGATGTAACAACGCCACTGTTTACCGTGGCATTACGTGCACGCGCTTCGGGTCGAGTTCATTCTCTGTTTCAGGGGTGTTTAGTAGATAAGGGCGCCGTACGGCTCAGTCCTGGTGGCAGCCGTGAGAGACACATCACGTGCTTACGGCCGGGGGAGCGATACGACCTCGTCGCCCCGCACCTTTATTGTTTTCTACGCCGATCACTCGCGGACTCGCGTATAGGCCCCTACGCTATATATAGTACGTTTTCTTGCGACTTGGACACATTGTTCTCTTCGAGAGCGGGGTTCTTTTGTATGTCAGCTAATTGAATTCTTTACAAATTTAAGATTCGGAGGAGCAAGATTAACCATAGGATAAGACTACGGATTCATAAAATTTTAATCGATAAAGTAAAAGCAAGTTTGTATAAGCGTATTACCTTAATCATTATAAATTAAAACACGCTCACGTAAAAAATGTAGATTTGGTTTACCACTTTAATTGGAAAAAAAATAGTTTAACGGTTTTTAGTTTATTACCCATAAACAAACTAAAACTGGGCCATTTCTGTTAACAAAATATTCTAATTAAATGAGTCTAAATTGATTTTATATGATAATAGATTTTATAAACTATTAACAGTTTTAAAAGCTTGGTCTCCTAGCAATCCTAGCCCACGCACCTTGTTTGCCTCCGCACAAATTACTAGTTTATTACTAAAAGCCTATCAGAGAACTGTTGAAGTCCTAGCTTTCAAAATTACGCAATAAACGTTTTTCCTTCTATTAAGTCCAACTGCACTTCTGCATAATAAAATGTACAAAAGATGTGCAATTTTAGTGTTCTTTGCAAACTGCTGATTTACATGGCTGTGGAATGCAGTGGAAAAAACATTTGTTGTACTTGTTGTTGGATTGAAAATTTCTGATTGGATGAGAGTTGCTCAGACTTAACCAGGCCTTATCCTGCCATGTCTGCATTATACCGTCCTTATACCACTTATACCGGGATAAATGTACATGAATCAGGGCCCTGATGATTAACCATAGGATAAGACTAGAATGTCATAAAAATATTTAATTGATAAAGTATTAATAAGTTTATACAATACAATCATTTACTCTTATAATCATTATTAAAATAAAAAAAAATGCTATTACAAAAATGTATGTTTTTTTTGTAAGTTTTATCCACTTTGAATGGAAAAAAATCAGACATCATTTACGGTTTTTGTATTATGACAAAATACTTAAAAACCGTAAATAAAGGCCGATTTTTTTCGTTCATCACACAAAAGATCATACATTTTTGTAAAAGCATTTTATTTTAATTTTAATGATTTCAAGAGTTAATGATTGTATTGGATAAACTTATTTATCAGTTTATTAATTAAATATTTGTATGACATCCTAGTCTAATCCTATTGTCAATCATCGGCCGTGTTGCTCGTCGGAATCTGAAATTGTATAGAATTCAATTAGCTGACATACAGAAGAACTCCGCTCTCAAAGAGAACTATATGTGTTCTACTCGCAAGAAAACGCACTATACCACCTGCATTCCAGTCCACCTAGACTCGTCCGTATCGCACAGCGCTTTGTAGTGTTGCGATCTATACGTATTTCATATCTAAACGTACCTATCTGAACAAATCAATTTCTTAACAAGGGTCCCTTACTGTCCAATTAGCAATTAACACCGCAGTTAAACTTTCACATACAAACACTTGACCTTTTGCTTCCTTCCTCGCCATGCGCAACTCACGAAGTGTTGATTCTTGGAACGTATAATGCAAACGCAGACTATTTGAAAACCGCATTGTCACGTGTTTGTCAAATGTCCTTTGTTCTATAGGTTGAATATCGATCTTATTTCATTTTATGGACTAGAGTGTTGTTAGTTTACTGTGAAATGTTATATTATTGATAGCCAAGCAAACAGGGTCAACTGACAGAGTATGCACTTAGGGTAATTGTACATCAGCACTATAATAGTGCTGCTCGGGTTGGCGTATCAAAGTACGCCGAGCCAATGTAATGGGAAAATTCTATTTTGTAACGGAACTTCGTACACACGAACACAAATATAAATAGGGGTTTGACACACCACTATAATTTGTATTAGAAAACCCTACGCTCATCAAAATCAAGCAAGAGCATTCACGCCAACAATGATAATTAACACACAAGTGACATTAGGTAGTGCCTACCGTTTGGTCATGTTATTGTGATATTTTATCACATCAATCAACATGTTTGAATGAGCTAATCGAAGACTTCAATTCCACTTACCCCGAGAAAAATACCTCTCTACTGGGCAAACGGCATATGCGATCTAGATGAAATTTTCAGGGGACATTGAAAATCTCTGAACTTAGATCTGCCAAATTTTTTGGTACAATACACTTTCTGCCAACTTAAAAAAATTTCAATGAAAATAAAAATAAATAGGTAACATTCCAATATTAATGTATAAATGCACTATATCATATTAATATCATGGAATACCCCCAAAAATTAAATATGTTTTCACAATCCAGTTACTATTTGACATTTGTGATTAAAACAATTTGCGAACAAAATCTTGTGACATCGCCCAAATTTATATGCCAAATATTTTTTTGTAAGCAAAATTATGTGCGATAAAGTTAATTATGTTGTTTCAATAGTTAATACTAACACTAATAATAGTACATAATAGTTAACTATTGCCATAATAGTTATGGAAGTATGTAACACAAATGTAATATTGTTTCAAAGGCCGATTAACAAACAGGGACTATGTGTGATATTTTGATCTAATGTATAGAGGGAACACAAATTTGTTCTTGTGATTACATTTTTATATTAAACTAAATAAAATTTGAAATACGCTTTGGCAAAATAAATGTTAATTTATTATTCCTCATTCATATTATTTTAATTCATGATTTGATGCTTAAAATAATTCATGGTTATTCAAATTCAGGCTTATTAATAATTTTTTACGCCCATACAGCACAGTCATGTTTGAGAAATGTTTAGTGCATATTAACACTGATTATTCGTTATATTCACACAATGTTCTCAATAATAAATGTTAAATTCAAGGAATATTCTGCAATCTGTAAATGTCACCGATTTTATCATTCACATAACATTCACATAATGTCATATTACGACATTGTGAATCTTCTTGATTCGCGGGCCCCGATTCATGTACATTTATCCCGGGTATAGGTGGTATAAGGACGGTATAATGCAGGACATGGCAGGATAAGGCCTGGTTAAGTCTGGGAAACTCTCATCCAATCAAAAATTTCCAATGCAACAACAGACACAACAAATGTTATTTTCCACTGCATTCCACAGCCATGTAAATCAGCAAATTAGCAAAAGAACACTGAAAATTTCCACCATCTTTTGTTTTACTTTTTCATTTAGTGACAGGAGTTTGCGTGAATTCATTTAAAGAAAAGAAAAGGCTTATTATTGCCGTAAATTTTGGAATAGCCTAGGACTATCATACCATTCTTTATCTGCATTAGGCTTTTAGTAATCAAAACTAGTTATTTGTGCGGGATGTGTCTGAACAAGGTCGTGCAGGTCTTGGGTTGCCTAGGAGAGGCCTAGGGCTTGTCAAACGTGTTATGTTAGCATTAATTGAATGTAGTCCTATAGCCTAATGGAACTTTAGGCCTACACTGTTGTATTATGAATAATTTTCTACATCTGGGCCTAGGCCCGGGACGGTTTCTGATTTGTTTTATGAGAGTAATGACAACTTTTCTCGTTTAACACATAGATGCAAAATTTAAAATGTCCGCCATCTGTTTACGTATTTTCTTATCCCCGGTCGAGGCGGGATAAATCTTCATGAATTGGATTCGGAGTTATACTGCACTTATACCACCTAACTCGGCTTATACCGGGATAAAAATGTACATGAATCGGGGCCCGGGTGTTCGCACTGTCCATACCACTGATTGCTATATTTCCCATTAAAAATATCGATATTTGGTTGGTTTATCGCTCACTCGTCGATTGCGTCGGGGCCTACAGGGTTGGCTTAGTCGCTTTGATTAACTGTCCCCCACTGAAAATCAGTTATATGACTGAGTGGGTAGACTCTAAATACAATTTATTTATATATTTATAGTGTGCTATGTTGTATTTTTGTGTGTGTTGTGTTGAACTATGTTCATCACGGATATTAATTTTAAAATGATGTAAGCTCAAACGATTTGACACGTTGACGGCAATGTAAGATGGAAGCTAAACATTTTGGACGTTAAAACTTTTGAGTCAATTCGATTTAAATATCATCAGCTGGAACGACATTAAAGCGAATAAATCGGATTAGTTTGTTCGTCAACATCACTTAAATTAAATTAATAAACGATGAAGCAAAGTCGGTTTTACTTTTGTGATAAGTTAGTGATAGTTTGTTTGTTTTCATCGTATTTTTTTTTTTTTAGAGTTGATGGTGCCAGTTTTAAGAATCAATAACATAAGTGGCATGTTGGCTGTTGAAGGCGTCACTGGAACACGCAACTTGCATTTTATTCAGCATCATTAATCAATATACATAATATTAATACAGATTTGAGGAAGGCAAGCCCGTCTAGTTCACAAAGTGTCGCAAAGAAAAAAATTGAAAGATTTTATAAGAGAAAGAAGCAAGAAAAACGAAGACATCAATATAATTAAAACCCACCAAAAACATTGGTTTTGTTTTGTGACTTTGATTTTTGTTTTAATTTGACTACTATTTATATTCAATACAAATCTATTGGGAAACCTGTCCAGGGCGCAATGCATGCCCCTCACCGTGGACATTCCCTTCACAATTGTATAACCACAACACTGGGCAAAGCTCATAAGTACCCTATAAAGACCATTGTAAAGAGATTTGTGTTTGGTTGTAAAAGGAGTTTACTTATATGCTGAAAGTGATTTTGAGAGTGTTTCAACTAATTTTTCACACACAGGGCAAAGCTCATGTGCAGTGGCATAGGAACTATTTTTTTTAGTGGGGGGGGTCATACTAAAGTGCCTACTAGGTTGGGTGGGCAAACAGGGGTCTGGGGCGAAGCCCCAGCCGCCGGCGAGACTTTTTCGCCGTAAGCTTACTTGCAAAGTGCCCTTGATAGGTGGCCTAAAACACGTTTTCAGGCGAATTTTAATTATGAATAAGGGTTACATTTTGAAGCTAATATTGCATTGAATATTAATTACCTGACTGAAATCTGTCGACAGTCTGCTTGGGAGTGAAAACACTGCACACAAAATATAATGAATATTAGTATAAAATCAGATAGCTAGTCTAGTCTCGCAAATCACGTCTCTTACTGAATCTTTCTAAAAAATGTTAACAAAAACCATCCTTTTTTTGCAAGGCCAACTGTAGTAAAAATCCTAAAAATCACTTAACAAGATATAAGTTAGCAAATGACACCCATAATACCCAGTGGGGGGGGGCTTGACCCCTCACTGGGGAGGTCAAGCCGGTGTACCCTATATGACCATTGTAAATAGATTTGTGTTTGGTTGTAAAACGAGTAGTAGTTACTTTTATCCTGAAAGTGATTTTGAGAGTGTTTCAAATAATATTTCCACCCATACGGAATGTTCGTACCGCAACAAAAATAATTGTATAAGTTGTTAGATATTTAATCCCCCTATTGTGACAGTTGTCAAGTTAGTTTCACTTATTTTAATGGTGGCTGGGTGACACCTCTAAAACGCCCCAACTCGTCGGCTTGATGTATAAGATGCCTGAGCACACTTGCCATCCCCAGCGGTCACCCAGATAACTATTGTTTATTCAACTCAACGTTAAATATCGGCGTTTGACTTGATCCAATCACGCATGGCAGACACACGGGTGTAGACGCCAGGGATGAAGAAGAACCCGCAACCGTTTCCAAAGGACACAATGCCCACGAGCTGCTTAACACCACCAACCACTGCCGTCAAGGGGCCACCCGAATCACCCTGGAAAATACATATAATTTCATACATAGGTTACTTTCACAAGTGCAAGTGTTTCACAAGTGTGTACTTTAGGGTGCGTGAGCTGCCCTTATTTAATTATACATTTGTGAGCTGAAAATTAAGCTTATTAAACTAAAACCATTAACATATTTATTGGTACTTACAGACATTTGAAAACTTTGTGTAGCTTTATTTTTGAAATGGTGGATTCAATATTATGCGTGCGTGTGTCGACGAATTATTTCGTGGTCTTTCCATATGGTACAATTAACATATTTTTAAATATATTTTTCACGTTTTATAGCTCTAAATTTATTAAATAGGTACTCGAAGTTTCTGAACTGTATTGGAGTTCATTTTACAAGAGTTTTTAATGACTTTTTGAAACGTAATTAATAACAAAAACAAACATTCCAGCACAATAGAAAGTTAAAATGGCAGGGTTAAAACAAAATAATACTAAAAACATGAGAAAAGTTGTCCAATACGTTCTCCGAGTTCATCAACCACCAAGTTGCTAATGCTGCCCGACGAATAAGTTGAAGGTGTCGACAGCTATATTAGCATATTGCATATAGTTAGTAGAAAAACACGCATAATGAGCTGGACCAATAATAATAACACCTATTTCAACAACAGGAGATTAATTTAATTGCGACTGAATTGAATATCAATTAGTGAATTATGATGATCCTTAACTTTTTAATGCCTGAATTATGTTAAAATAACACTGTTTTAAATATTGAATGTGAAATTTGCATTGGTAATGGACCAAAAAAAATCTGGGTTTATTCATTCTTTTGTCTAGTCAGTATTCCAAAAAAAAAACAAGACGTAGATCTTCCTAGACCACTGTGACTCGCGCCACTGTGTGCGCGCGCCTCCGGGCCAAGTTCATTCTCGGTTTTAGGGGAGCTCCGTAGATACGGGTGCCGTACGGCTCAGTTCTAGCTGGCAGCCGTGAGGAACACATCTCCTTACGGCATACGGCGGGAGCGACATGACCAGAGCGAAGCGATATATAGAGACGGCCTTGTATGACCTCGCCTCCCCAGCACCTCCGCTGATAGCGCGTATGCGCTCATCGCCTGCATTCAAGACAACTTGGACTCGTCCGTTTTGGCCAGGACTTTTGTGCTGTTGGTAGATCTAAATAAAAAACTACACGATGTACCATGCCGAAAAGTTTCATTCAATACTTTAGAATTTCCTGTATTATTGTTTTTTTATACGTTTATTTCTAATAGTTTTTATTTTCTCAAAAAAAATCCTGAACTAAGAAATTATAATCAGTCGTAAAAATAATTAGGCCTTTTTGCAAAATAAATCATAAATATATAATAGGGTTTCTAACACGAGAGTATAATGTTTATAAAAATTTCTTGTTATTATGACACACATAACTGGATGTTCTTTAAATAAATTAATTTAAAATTTCCTGCCTACTGGACACTCTAGGCACAGGCACAGGGCAAAAAAGTCCCCACCAATATACTATTTTATTGTGATAGGCCCTATATAATATAGAATATATATTTCTTTTTCTTTTTCATTTACTATGAAATCCTATTGTCTCAAAATGTAGAAAATACCAGGAATCACATTGAAAAACTTAACAAATAAAAAAAATCAATATATTTCAATTTTCGTAGTGGACGATTTGCAGCTTGTGGACAGTTTTATATACGCACGGCCCTCCTTACAAACACCTAGAATATTATTGGATGAGCGAAGCGAGCGAAGCGAAACTTCAATTTCACTGACCCCTCAAAAATTTGGCTCCAATGTTTTTGTTTTTTTATTTTTTTTGTTTTGTTTTCTGTCTGTTTGTTCGCACGATTCCGGGAAAACGGCATATGCGATCTTTATGAAATTTGGAGGGGACCTTCGAAATCTCTGAACTTAAACTTGCCACGTTTTTTGGGTGCAATCGAAGAAATATTTCACATGAATATCGTATTTTTACGATTTTTTCGATTTTTAGTGCGATATTTTCGTGACATTTGGGCCGATTCTGACCAAACGGGTGGGGCTAGAACGTTCATATTTTACATGGACATTAAGGTTATAGTAATGTATTGCTTTTTGAAAGAAAAAAAATAAAAACATTATCCAGAAACCATATAAATAAAGGTTTTAAATTAAGTTTTTTGAGGTATTTAATACCAATTAACAAGTAAAAATAAAAACTTGACAACAATCCCCTTCAATGCGTTCAAAAAGCACTTGATAAGTAAAGAGATCCCACGCAAACTAAAAACTTGCAAAAAAGCTCATCCATCAATGCGACGGGACTTTAGCGTTTTCCTAGTAATTGTACACGTTGTAGGTTGTAATCACTATAATATTGAGTACAGGGTTTGTTGGATGAGCGTAGCGAGTGAAGCGAAGACTTCAATTGAAACAAAGACTTAAATTTCACTGAACCCCCCAAAAAAATTGCTCGTGTGTTTTTTGTTTGTTTAATTGTTTGTTTGTTTGTTTGTATTTTTGTCTGTTTGTTCGCTCTCTACCGGGCAAACGGTATATGCGATCTTGATGAAAATTTGACAGGACCTTTGAAATCTTTGAACTTAGACATGCCACGTTTTAAGAAGAAACAATCGAAGAAATATTTCCCATGAATATCGTACTTTTACGATTTTTTTCGATTTTTTGTGCGATATTTTCGTGCTATTTGGGTCAATTCTGACCATACGGGTGGGGCTACAACGTTCATATTTTAAATTGACATAAAGATTATTGTGATGTAGTGCCTCTTGAATGAAAAAGTTGAAAAAATTTGTCAAAATTCATAGAAATAAAGGTTTTTATATAAGCCTTTTACAGTGTATATTTAACAAGTAATATTCAAGTAACTAACTTATAAAAAAAGTAATGAGATTCATTGGACAAAAAAAATCCAAAAAGCTCATCCATCAACGCGACTGGAAAAAGCGTTCGCGAAGCGGCCTAGTGTTTACAACAATGGCACCGATTTACGAATTAATTTACCAGTGCGTTTCGGAATTGTTACTCACATTCTTAGCATTCAACAAAGTACCATTTGCATACACATGTTTCGAATCATCCCGCATAATTGATTGTTCGTGTTGTCATACGAAACGACAGTGCCCAAGTTACAGGGATTTGTTTTGATAAAAGCGTATTTTTTCGTGTTATATAAAATCATCTGGGTTTATTATTTTTCATTTCATAATCCTAATACCACCATCGTAATTTCGAATAAACCCTGACTTATTGGATAAGCAAGGACTTCAATTTCACTGCCGGGGGGCCCCCCCCCCAAAAAAATAAAAAAAAATAGCTCGGGTGTTTTTTTCTTTTCTTTTGTTTGATTTTTGTTGTCTGTTTTTCTGTCTGTTTGTTTGCTCTCTACCGGGCAAACGGCATAATTATGCGATCTTGATGATAATTGGAGGTGACCTGCGAAATCTCTGAACTTAGTCGTGCTACGTTTTTGGGTAAAATCGAAGAAATTTTTTCATGAATATCGTACTTTTACGATTTTTCGATTTTTAATGCGATATTTTCGTGATATCTGTGCCGATTCTGACTTAACGGGTGAGGCTACAACGTTCATATTTTACATGGACATTGAGGTAATGGTGATATATTGTCTTTTGGAAGAAAAAGTTTAAAAAGCCAGAATCCGTAGAATAAAGGTTTTATTTAGGTAGAATATATTAACAATTAACAAGTAACAACAGAAACTTGACAACAATCACCTACAATGCGTTAAAAAAGCATTCGCAAAAGTAAAGAGATCCCACGCAAACTAAAAACCTACAAAAAAGAGCTCATCCATCAAGGAGACTAAAAAAAGCGTTCGCGAAGCGGCCTAGTTAGATGGTTGCCTGTATCATCATATGTATGTATGATATGTATCATGCATAAATAGTTAGCTCTTTCATTGAAGACCTGATTAAAACGGATATTAACTCAAAAGTGTTATTTTGACCACATAGTATAGATAGGGCATAATATAACAGTAAATTAATAGCTTAAAAAACTTTATCTCTTTCCTATGATTATACACGATTTTTGTAAAGCTTTTTGATCCTTACTTGCGAAAATGTGCTATTTGGAGAAATTATTAATTTCGAGGTTTTTGGATGAGCGAAGCGAAGACTTCAATTTCACTGACTCCCCAAAAATTTTGCTCTGGTGTTTTATTTTTATTTTTTTGTTTTTTGTTTTGTTTGTATTTTCGGTACTTTAACGGCTTTTTCGATTTTTAATTAAATATTTTCCTGAAATTCGGAAAACGCCTCCTCTGATCCTGATGAAACTTTATTGGACCGTTTAAAATCACTGAAATTATCTGTGATATGATTTTAGAGACATTTGAAGAAATATTTCTCATAGACTTCGTACTTTTACGTTTTTTCCTGATTTTTCCAGATCTTGATGAAACTTTATGGGAACGTTAAAAATCACTGAACTTATATATTATGTAATGATTTTAAAGATAAGAAGAAATATTTCTCATAGAAATCCTACTTTTACAATCTTTTCCCCAATTTTTAATACTTAAATAAAAGCTCATCCATCAACGCGACTGGAAAAAGCGTTAGCGAAGCGTCCTAGTACAAATTATACTTGAGCATCGTACTTATCTGCAATGGGCATAAAACTGTGCACAAATATACGCTCAAACAAGCAAAAATATGTGTTCCAAAATTACACTTCTTCTTGTTGATCAGCACAAACATTTTGACCGAACCGCTTGCTTTAGTTACAAAATCAAACCACAAAGGATTTTATAGGAAAGGTAGTAGAGTACTTCAATGAAGACCAAAATTTCGGACCAAAATTCTCCAAAATTATGGTGCATAATGTTATTTCTATTGTGAGATTTTTGCTGATTGAACCTATCTTTTTTCGAGTAGGGAGGACCCAATATTTTTCGTGATAACTTTTAAATTCATAATTAGTTAGCCAAAATGAAATACATATTTTTTAGTTTTGAAAGTGATGCATATACTAACCTGGCATGAATCAAACTTTCCATAGATGTAGCCGGCACAAATCATGTTCGTCGTGATGCGGTAGCCGTAGGCCAGCTGGCAACGAAAGTCGGTGACGACGGGAATGGTGACGGACTGGAGATATTGAGGAGTTGATCCTATATACGGCTGGAATAGGGGAATATTGTTAAGCAATTAATATTCTATTGTAAAAAGTATATAATTAAGATAATAATTTATTAATTATAAACCACTGAAAAACAGTTGAGAATAATATTAAGCTAAAACTTGTGCACATTTGAAAATAATTATAAGGCTACCTATTTGTTTCCTAGGAGGCGTCATTCATTGGATACATTTATTTTTATTATTTTTTTACTCTTACCGCAGGACGACGATAGCGATTAGGCTCATGCTGGACATGTTTAACAGCAATCTTTTGAATTCATCTAAATTTTGTAGTTTTAATACGATTTCTTTGTTCAAATCCACAATTTTTCCTCCTATATTAATTAATTGAATAAAAAAAGTCTTAACAGTTGGATATGTCAAAACAAACAAGTTAAAACGTAACGAAATAACATAACTCACAAAAGTAAGTCCCCAGCCACTGACGGTAACCCGGGTACCAGCTCGGATACCCGTACCCTTGGGTATCATAGGGATGATGGCTGATTTGGCGAATGGGGTATACACCTGGAAGAAATAGTGTTGAATTAGGCAGAGGAACAAAAGTGACATTATACAAATTATTCAAACTAATTAAGCTAACGACAAAGATAACTTTAGAACATGATTTAATTTCTTGAATTAAATAATTATTTAAACGTGTAAAATAAATTTCAAGCAACCCCACTGAATTCAATTTATCATCAAACTAAAAATTATATAATTTGAGGGATTAATTAGGCCTATTACAAGAACGTATATTACTAATCGAATAATATATAACACATTAAAAGTAAACATGGTTGTTGACCAATATAATAGAGTTGCCTGAATTTGAACAACTTGTTAAATGTGAATTCACATTTTAAATTTTCGCGGACCGTCAACATTTAATCAAAGTTTAAAAGTTTCGGGCATATTGGGGAGCGTATAAAATGTTAACTCGCGACGTGGCGTAATAACACAAGAAAAATTGTAATTACTAGGAAAACGCTTAAGTCCCGCCGCGTTGATGGATGAGCGTAATTTTTTTTAAACGAAAAAAGCGGAAAATTGCGATTTTTTTAATGGATAATTTTTCGATTACGTTCGAATTTCACACGAATATATTAATTCATGAAATTAAAGTTTTGTGAAAAAATCATTACAATCGGATAAAGCATGTAGGTTTTATTCGTCGAAGAAATGTTAAAAATTGAAAAAAATCGTAAAATTGCGATTATCATAAGAAATAATTTTTCGATTGCGCTCAAATTTCACACAAATAAATAAATTCAAAAATTAAGGTTCTGTGAAAAAATCATTACAATCGGATAAAGCATGTAGGTGTTAAAAGTCCAAGAATTTTTTTAAAAATTGAAAAAAATCGTAAAATTGCGATTTTCATGAGAAATAATTTTTCGATCAATTTTTACCCCCGTGCAGTTCTTCGTTCAGAGGTTTCATAGACCTCCATAAAATTTCATTGCAATTGGAGTATTGGTTTAGCCGGAATCGTGTTCACAGACACAGAAAAATACAAAAAAAAGAAAAAAAAAAAACATTCCGGATTTTTTTCTCCAGTGTAGTGAAATGGAATCTTCGCTACGCTCATCCAACAAATTTAGTCAAAACATTTTGTGTACTAGATAGTAGTCAAAATTAACGGTTTTAAACTCTTGATTCTAAATAGAAAAACATATTATAATTCAAAATAGATAAAAAAATGTCTAGCAAAGAAAGTTAAAGCATTAATCTTTCTTTAAGCAACATTATTCAGTTTTGTTTTGAAGAAAGCCGACCAAACAATGGCAGAACTTTCCTCTCTTATAGATCGAGAGCCAGTGACAGTTTCTATTACCTCATAAGGTACATATGTTTTGACTTATATATGCGGATTTATGTGAGATTTTACCAAACCCGCGTTTTACGCGCCTGCTTGGGGGCGTTTATCCTCATTGAGCCCCAAAAAAGGCCAAAAAGTACCGTCTATTACCTCATAAGGTACATGATGAGACTAAACGCCATTATATACGAAACTTGTGTGGAGTTTGGAACCATAACGTAAGACGCCCTACTTGGGGGCCTTTACCGAACCAGACGCCCCTAAAAAGGGCCCAAAATGCCTTCTATCACCTCATTAGGTACATGATTGAAACCAACGCCATTATGTTCTGTAATGTGTACAGATTCCGAATATATAATAAGACGCGTTTTGGGGCGGTCTTTTTGCTTTTTGCGGCCTTGGAGGGCTTTTTAGGGGCGTCTGGTTCGGTAAAGACCCCCAAGTAGGGTTATGGTTCCAAACTCCAGAAGTTTCCGCATATAATGACGTTAAGTCTCATCATGTACTTTATGAGGTATAATAAACGGCCGTTTTTGGCCTTTTTTTGGGCCCAATGAGGCCCAGACGCCCATAAGTTGGCGCGTAAGACGCGGGTTTTGTAAAATCTCATATCCGCATATATTCAAAAAATTAAAATATATGTACCTTATGAGGTAAAAGAAACTGTCACTGGCTCTCCGTCTATTAAGGTGATTAACTAGATATATGGTTTTTGAGTTGTGTTGGGTATTTAGTCACAACTCGTTGAAAACGAATTACAATAGATCAAATTTAACCAAACTAACCAATCAAAACAATGTTATCAAGCATAAATTACGCGATAACCCCCCCCCCCCAACCAGAAAATAAAAATAATAAAAACTTAAACTTAAAGCTTAAAGCATTAGTAAACTAGCGACATACAAACTAAACACAACCTACCATATTAAAGAGGACCTGTGCTACTCCTAAATGATAGAAAATTCAAATTACTTTCAAATCTTTTGTTGCATAAAACATAAAACAAGAATAATAAATAATTAGAGATACACGGACTTTTATCGTTTTAAGTTTTTGATGCTAAATCGGTTGAATATTGAAAAATTGTACATAAAATTATTTAAGAAAAATCATTGAGAGTTAATTTCCATTGTGTTCTAGCTCTGTAACTATATTTAAGGTTTTAACATGATTATTTGAGATAGGTCAACTTTTTACATTAAAGGTGTGTGTGAAAATTCGCTTGATCGGCAAATCGGTCACATTTGGTGTTATTTCACACACATTCTGGATCAATTTCCAACCTCCAATTTTTACCCCAAAAGTTTGAATTTTTGAGATAATAATTTTAGAATGAGTGAAAGTCACTAAAGAACACATTTCAAGATTTTGAATACAGTCGCCTACGCAACCATTGGAAATGGAAAATTACTACAAAATACTCTTTTGTTGGCATGTTTACTGTCCGATACTGGAAAAAGTAGGCACTACTTATTAGAAATGTGCTCTGGAAGCGACAATCACACATTCTTCCTTAAAATTTTGGTTCGAATTACAACCCGATTGGACAAACGATAAAGCTTCCAAGTGATCCAGACTATACATCTGCATTCTGCGTCAAAGTCTGGTTTGCTCGAGCTCATCCTACAGTCTTAATGAAGGGAAAAACAGATACTACAAAATTATTGATTTAATCTTAATTGAAAACATCAATTGTCAATATCAATTGATATCATCATCACCATCTGTCATCATCTATTAGATCTACCAAGACCAGTGTGGCCCGCGCCATAACGTGCGCGCGCCTCCGGGCCAAGTTCATTCTCGGTTTTAGGGGAGCTCCGTAGATACGGGCGCCGCACGGCTCAGTTCTAGCCGGCAGCAGTGAGGAACACATCGCCCAAATAGGCTACCCCAAGTGAGACGCGGGAAGCGAGGTCAGTGCATATGCAGTGCACGGGCCCATAAGGTTACAATGGCTCGAGATTTTTACACGCCAATATCTTCTTAAATAGATTTTTTTTTATTTACTACAATTCAGAAATTAAAAAAGTCCGCCCAACCGGGAATCGAACCACGGATCTCCCACATTCCAGGTGAAATATAATTATTTAAGAAATCTGACCTATGTTACGTGAAGCAGGCCTCATTTATGAATCCAAAGCACATAGTCAAACATCGTGAAACGATCTCAAATTTAAATAAATACGGTGATCCCGCACAATGTTACCATGCAACATGTTTGGAGCTGATTTTACAAGAGTGCTGGAACGCATAGTACGGCATCGCCGATAAAAATCGATAATAAAAGTTGCCAAGCTGCTGTCTTGTCTGTCATTGGCTGTTAATACCAGTTAATACTCCGTCCCTGCAGACGACGGTACGGGCGGAAACTGGTTTATGCGCATGCGTGCATCTTCCATCTCTGTTATTCGTTTTGCTTGAGACTTCTCTTTCTATGAAAATGGCAACATTGTACGCGACCACTTCGGCTTAAACTCGTATTTATTTCAATGTGAGAACGTTCCACGATGTTTGACTATGTACTTTGGATTCATAAATGATGCCTGCTTCACGTAACATAAGTCAGATTTCTTAAAAAATTGTATCTTAGAAGATATTGGCGTGTAAAAATCTCGAGCCATTGTAACCTTATGGGCCCGTGCACTGCAAATATACTCGTGCAATGAACTCGTTTCCCGCGTCGTACTTGGGGTTGCCTATAAACTTACGGCGGGAGCGCTATGACCTAGCCGCCCCGCACCTTCATTTTTCTCCGCCGATCACTCGCGGTAATTGCATATGCGCTCATCACCTACATTCAAGACAACTTGGACTCGTCCGTTTTGGCCAGGGGATTTGTAGTTTTGGTAGATCTTAAATCTGTGTTTATAATGCGCTCTCTTACCGAGAGAAGTCCGATATCGTTGTCATAATTCGATGCGTCGTATCGCTCGTGTGAAAGTTTCCCGTACACACTATGAAGAAATCCCCCGCCGTCTTTGTCTGAGCTTCCCGATCTTAGCCTCATGGCAGAAGTTGAACCTGTGATACAGTGGGCCGCTGTAACTGCTATGTATTCGCTGATGATGGAAGCCCCACAAGCATGCTCCCCGCTTATCCTCAAAGATAACTGAAAAACAAAAGTGTTTAGTACACCAATACGTAAAACGGGCATTACACTAGGAAGTAGAGAAAAAATGAAGAGAAAGAGTAACTTTTCTGAAGTGAAGATATCGGAAATCCACACGCGAGTTAGACAGACAATGGTGTGGAAGGTAATAATACAAGGTGTAGCTTTTTCAGTCAGACAAAAACTAGCTAATGGTTATCATTTACAAAATTTGTTTCTTTACAGCGAAGAAACCTTTATTTATGGGACTTCACGTTGCCGTCACACTGGAAAGTTGAAGAGTAAAAAGTAGTCTCCCAACTTGTCAGACACTGCTCGACAAGACAGAAGTGGAGAGACAAGTGACCTTGAAGAGTTAATAGAGATTGGTCTCTCTGTTGCCGTTGAATACAACGCCACGCCCACGTTTTTGACACCGCTCTCAAAAGAGTTACCAGTGTAAAGGCTTCGAAAAATTACTCTTTCTCTTCACTTTTTCTCTTACTTTTCAAACTTCCTAGTATAGAGCCCATTTGGCCCTTTCAACTCTGAATTAAATTTGTCTTAATTAGGTAAGAGTAAAAAGGCAATTAAAATTAAAATAATTTTTCTAAGAAGTTTGGTAAATTTTTAAATTATTTTTTATCACGATTTTTAACCAATTTAAGGGAAATTTTGGATTTTTAATAAAATCTTCATTTTTGTTATAATTTAAATTTGAAGCGCATTCCTAAAACTAGATTTTGTTCCGAATTCCTAGCATATTTTAGATTATGTGTATCTCAAATAAAGAGCATGTCAAACATATCAACTTTTAAACAATAGTTCAATGCCCGGAAGTGGTAAATTGAGAAACAAAAATGATACTAGCTCAAAATGCCTGCCAAAAGACAAGAAACTTCAATTAATTAAAAAATTACATGAATTATTTAATTATAATTTATAATTAATTAATTAATTTCAGAAAAAAAATAAACACCTGAAAAACAAACTTGAAGTAAGAGAAAGGATAATATGGATCAAAATGTACCAAATTACAAGAGTTGCAAATGTGTTTCCATTCAGATTATTGAGAATAATAAAAGAAAACAATAACATAAGTTAATTAATCTCTTCTGCCTACCTAGAGCACATACCCCTCGAGGCTCAGGGTGTTTATGAGGTGCCTTGTGCATCTTGTGACGAGGTATATGTAGGACAAACTAACCGACGCATATTATCAGTAAGACGGGAGGAACACCGTGCTGCTGTCAACAGTGGCAAAGAGACGTCTGGTTTAGCCCAACACGCCAAGAAGACCGGCCATCTTATTAACTTTGAAAATACCAGTATGTTAGCATCTATCAAAGAGCTCCCAGTACGAATTATCCGTGAGGCTATCGAGATTGAGAAACGACCGACGAGTCTCAATAAACGAGATGATGGACAAAGACTGCCTCCGTCCTGGAAGCCTGTTTCACAGCTTCACCAACAAAAACCACGTCCGCCACCACATGTGCCACTACCTGACAACACCTGTAATGTAGTGACGTCAACACGTAAACATAGCCGTCTTGTTGCTGACGTCACTACAACCAAAACCGGACCTGTGACGAGGATTAGATCTAAACTAGATAAATCGACGAGTGACGTACACGTAAACCAACAAGATCTAACGACGTCGTGAGGATTGATCAGTCTGCGAGTGGACGGGCCCGAGTCATCAAGTCTCTGTCGACACGTCGCCCCTGAAAATGAAGAATGTGACTTCTCCGAAACGTTGGGCAGGGAGGGGCAAGTTTGAACCTCCTTGTTATTATTCGCGGGAAAAAGCCCCATTCAGAAATAATTAATTAATATATATAATATATATATATATAAACGAATGTATCCTCTTTGCAGACACTGATCACCACGTGTTACAACAAAATGGATATCATAGAAACCTTTCCCCGTGAAAAAAATACATATGTGCCAAGTTTCATGGAGATCGGATGAATGGTGTAGTCTATTAGGGATGTGCGGTTCCAGGTTTCGGTTTCGGTTCTGGTTCCAGGTAGTAAAGTTTCCGATTTTTCGGTTCCGGTTCCATCAAAATATAAATAAAAACATTAATTTATGGATTACTGAGATTAACCACTTGACAACTTAACAGGCCTATGAAAAACATACAAATATTTACGTAACAGGACTAAAATATCTATAAAAGTCCAGCGCCGTTGCCAGCATCGTGTGTTAGCCCATAAGCGTAATGAGTGCGAGAGAGATAGTCCGGCGATGTATCTTCGAGGCCAAGGTCGTAGCTGGCCGGGAGGGGGGGATGGGCATGCGCCGATCCAAGTGCGCGTTCGATCGGGGCGGCCCGGCTGACTGTTCAAGTTGTTTTGTGGGAAATATTAGCTTACCTTCCCCGAAGTTTCATGGAGATCGGATGAATGGTGTAGTATAGTAGTATACACAAGTTCTGGTCAAGCAGACTTCTTCATCTAATCAATAACATAACATGCTTTTCTAAACTCTTTCCACATGTTTTAATATTCCTGTTAGTTAACTTCTTTGCATTGCCTTGTTTATTATGTTTGTTTTATGTTATTATTGTGTTTTTGTTTTCGTTGCCTCTTGAAGTGTTTTTGTATTTTGGTTTCAACTTGAGTGGCTTTACTGTCTTTGACAATGATTGGTGAAATCCAATCGAAACGTCAGATTTAATAAACAATGTACGAGGTAAACCGAAATAAGTAAATTTAATTATTTAAAGATGGTAACATATATTTATTTAAACGAATGTATCCTCTTTGTAGGCACCGATCACCACGTGTTACAACAAAATGGATAGCATAGAAACCTTCCTCATGAAAAATACATATGTGTGCCAAGTTTTATGGAGATCGGATGAATGGTGTAGTAATGCATAAAGGACAAACATACAGACATACATTCGTTTATATATTTATATAGAAGAGTTTGATTTTAAACAAACTTAGGAGTATGCTACACTATGGAATAACATTAAGGAATTGTAGAATTGGTAGGCGTGGTGGTGGTGTCCTCCTAAACCTGATTTCAATCCTACAAGGTGCGCGGTGTTATAAACGGCATGTGAAATAATTTGGTTGAAAATAACCATTAAAAAAAATCAAGTTGGTTCAGGATACAGAGCTCCTATTCTACTCAATAGCAGAACGCCAAGTTATATTATTCATTATTGAAGGTGCAAAATGTACAAGGATTGTATAAGTCTGTCTTGATGTTTAGAGATTTCAATCTTGACATATTATGTTGGGGATTGTGAGCTCACATCTTTCATTACTCATTTACTATTGTTCTTTAAATCAACATATGGCTAACTTCTTTAAATCTACGGTTTTGTTGAGATATGAAGACATTCATTTTCTATTCAGTTGTTGTTACACCATCTTAATTCAGACAAATTGAAAGGATTTCATTCTCCAATCAATAAATAACTTTAACCATAAAAAGCATTGCTTAAAGTGTTTTATTTGTATCTACTTACATTCAGCGACGTGGGCCAGTCCTGTGGAACAGTCTACACCATACAGAATGATGTAAAATAAAATATTCTTTGCGAAAGTAAAGTGGTCCTCCGCATCAACCACCTTGGACCGAACAACAAAACTTGGGTAGAAATATGGCACCGAATAATCAGATTGCTAACGACTTTTTGCTATTATTTCAATGCAGATTTCTAAGCCAGCTAGTATTGCAAGCAACGAGGAGGTGTGGATCATCCAGATCGATTTTGGACCCTTTTATGTGCAGTGGTAGCACTACCATTGTTGAATCTACCGAAGTAATTCCGGGAGTATGTGACCATGAGGCTGTACTAAAAAATTTCGTAAAATGGTTAACAGTTTTAGAAACGCTAACTGGGACTTGTTTAGTCATCTTTTTTTCAAATGATCTACCTACTGTCTTCCCTAGCAATAATATTCAAGAATGCAATGACAATAATTGGGTGCGGTATTTTGGAATTGTGTTGACTAGTGCATCCCGAAGTAAAGGATAACTGCTAGTAAAAGGGCTCCCTGGATATCAACTGAGTTAATGAAGGTTTTAAGAAAAAGAGACTCATGTCATATAAGGCGTCGAAAAAATCACTAATTGATGCCAATTGGGAAGCGTACAGACGGGTGCACAATGCTGTACGCATCAAGATCAGGTGTGGAAGTTTGGATCTAGTTACAACTCTAATGATCTATGTCAATACATTCATAGCAAAACGAATCTTCTTCTCCTAATTAATGACCCAGCTATTATTGCTGATAAATTTAACATTAACGTCAAGTCTAAATTTATTTTTCCTCATAAAATACTTCTGTTCCTTTAGATACAATATGTTTAGATTCCTAGGACTTCCCGCCGCTTTCTTCGTTTGCAATTGGTGTCAATGATGTAAGGATATGTCTTAATAAAAAAGGCCTATTCTGCAACAGGGCCAGACAATATCCCAACACGTGTTTTGCATAAGTAGTGTGCAAACGCCCTTGCTTCATCTCTCAGCTCTATTTTTACTATTTCTTTACATGCTGGTGATGTTCCTTACCAATGGAAAAGTGCAAACGTTGTTCCGGTAATTCAGTCAGGAGATAAGCATAAAATATAAGGAATCACCGACCTATATCATAACTGCAGTCATTCTGTAGTAATGGAGGGGCTGGTTTTGAAAGCAGTGTTGGACCACTTTAAAGATAACAACTAAGTTCACGATAAGCAGCATGGTTTCTTCCTAAACGTTCTTGCGTGCCTATGCTTACAAAGGTTCTAGATGAATGGCAGTATACCTTAGATGGTGGGTTTGCCAAGCAAGTGGATGTTATTGCATTGGATTTGACGAAGGCTTTTGGTCAAGTTCAACAAAAAAACGTTTCTGGACAAGCGTCATGCGTACAAAGTTGAAGGATCATAATAAAATGGATTACTAGCTTTCTTTCGAATCAAACTAAAGCTGTTGTTTTGAATTGTTCAATTTCTTCATTTAGAGCCATTACGTCTGGTGTGCCTCAAGGCTCTGTGCTTGGGACATTGCTGTTCATTAAATTCATTATTGATATAATTGTGTTCCTTCTAGCTTGTCACAATATGCAGACTATTGTTCTTTGTATCGTTCCATAGTAAATAAAATTGATGTAAAGGCGCTTTTGATGGATTAACATAGCACTTTTAAATGGTCTCGGGTACATGAAATGTCTATGAACGGAAAGAAGAGCTATCTTTTGAAAATAACTTGTGCTAAACATTATTATGCGGTCAGTCTCTTAAGGCAAGTCAAAATTTAAAGCTTTTAGTCCAAAATATAACTTCAGAATTCTGCTGGGGGTTGTCACCCCACACCATTAGACTTTTTAGACTACAAAAAAGGGCTGTACGGTATATGTCCCATGCTAGCAGTTATGCCCACTGCAGGGAGTTATTTAAAGACCTAGAGATTTTAACTTTGCCCTGCCTGTACATTTACAATGCAATTTTATATGTTTTAAATAATGACAAGCTAACAACGACTAACGTGATTACCATGACCATTTTACTAGGAACAGAGACAATTTTAAAATTGGAGAGCATCACCTAAACCTATCTTGTATGCGACCTGATATCTCAGGCGCTAAATTATATAACAAGCTGCCCAAATACTTAAAGAAGAACAATGTGATAAGTTTTAAGACTGAACTGAAGAGGTTTTTAACTAACAATCCGTTTTATTCTGTCAATGAATACCTGACATCTTAAATCTTTGTTGACTTGTTTTTATTGTATTGTATTGTAGTGCTTACTCTTTGTGTGTAATTGTTGACCTGTCCAATATCATTGTAATGATCAATTAAGGACCAATAAATATATTATTATTATTATTATTATTATTAGAATGAAACTATCATATTGCAAGTTACCAGAGATAACTTGGTGATTCTCCGTGCATGTTATAACTTGATACAAAAATGTAATTGCGTTTTCATTAAGAAATTTTGAAATGATTCCTTATAACAATATTGAAATACCTGTGTAATTTGTTTGTATGTGTAAGATTATTCTTACAGGAATTGGTAGTTCAGTAGTGGTTCTTTGATTTTCCGTTGCTCGCGAACAAGTAACGAGTATTTCATCTATAGAAATAAGCCTGCCCTACCCCTCGGGCGTGACGTCACAATATCAGCTCTAAAAGTAACAGTAAAGTAACAGTGCGATTCTGTAAAATAGTCGCTATGATAGCGATAGCGATCACGGTTGATATGAATATCAATCGTTATAATTATCGTTATCGAACTTTCTGTAAAATAGTCGCTACGGCCGCCAATTTATCGTATTTTGATGCATAGCATAGCGACTCCTTTTTCATTCTCGTTTCATAGCGATCGCTATCATTTTTACGGAACAGTCGATTTCACACAAAAATTGCGCTAAAGTGCCGGATACGATCGTTATCTTCAACGATTTTACAGAATAAGGCCTGGAGTACGTATACGTAGCATTACGAAGCCTCGATG
Source organism: Sweltsa coloradensis (assembly GCA_024449915.1). Classification (NCBI taxonomy): domain Eukaryota; kingdom Metazoa; phylum Arthropoda; class Insecta; order Plecoptera; family Chloroperlidae; genus Sweltsa; species Sweltsa coloradensis. The sequence goes on from JAMZAV010000757.1 coordinate 82,824, forward strand.
GAATGCGAGAGATAAATCAATCGGTGAATTACCTGAAATTGGTAGTTGTCCATAGTCACCGCAGTCCCAAGAATGATCTTACTAGCGCCTTGCTCGAAATCTGAAAGTGAATATTTTAAATTACGTAATTTATGAAATTTTAGATTAAATAAGCAAAAATTTAACAATTACTACTTAATAAATAATAAATGAAGACCAACTAATTTTCTTGAAATAAACACAAACGCTAGAATTGTAATCATAAAGTCGTGAGGGAAGTGACCATCCAAATATTAATGTTTCTTTATCCATCTGGGCATGTGTCAGGTTTTAAGATAAAATCTGATCATACCTCTTATCGACGCGTTTTATTTTTGTGTAAATTGCAATTGAACAAGGAATAAAGAGTATGTTTTAATGACCCTATAGGGGTCAAGGGGTGTCCAGCCAGCACCACATAATGTGTGATATCTATGAACCAAGCTATTCCGCCAAAATAAAAATAAATAATTTTTTGTAGGATGCCCGATGTAGGGTAAACACATCAGATTTAACCAATGTGACCTTCGTCTGGTGACTAACTAGGTATATTGCGCGTAAAGGGATGTCCGAGAGCTATTTAAGAGAACTCAATCCCTTGCATTGACTGAGGAAAACCTCGGAAAAAACATACAGTCAGGATTGCCGATCTCGACGGTATTCGAAACCGGGACCTCCCGAATCAGAGTCGAGCGCTTAGCGCTCGAGCCAACACTGAGGGTTACCAAAATTTTACCAAAATGTAAGCTCATCGCTAATCGCAGTACTACATATCTGATTTCCAAGTTTCTGCGTCATTGTATAATAATGATCATGCAATAAAAACAACTGGTATCGAGAAGCGATGGTATTTTTAAGATTTTCTTACTCCAATATTCTAACGCTTTCTTTCCTTTCAGACGCTGGTCGAGTCGGTCGGTAATCATAAGAAATATTTCATCGATTATAGGCCAACCCAAAAACGTGGCAGGTCTAAGTTTAAAGATTTCGAAGGTCCCCTCCAATTTTCATCAAGATCGCATATGCCGTTTGCCCGGCAGAGAGCAAACAAACAGACAAAAAAACTAACAAAAACAAGACACCCGATCTATTTTTCTTGGGGTAACGTAAGTAAAAAAAAACACAAAGTGAAATTGAAGTCTTCGTTTCGCTCATGGCAATGGTAGGCATTGTTCTCTTATTTAGGTACTCCCGTCCCGTACAAGTGAATTTTCACTTTGATTGAAATTTATAAGGGCCTTCAAAGTCCAACTCGCTACCTTCCCGTGGTTTGGCCTGTGAGTAGGGGAGAAGTGTATACCCCAAAACTAAGGGCGAGCTCTGGCCGGTTGGGGTGCGTGTTGCAAAAAGAGCTCTCGCGCAACTTTTTATCACACCTTTCTTCATTCACACAGCCTTACTCATATTTATTTTCTTCTTTCACTTTTTTCTTCTCCATACTTGCCGGCCCTCTCTGCAACGAGCACTCCTCCGTTCCCACCCAGTTTAACCCATCCTATCCAACATCCTCACTCCTTCCCATTAACCCCCCTCGTCTTCCCTTACGTTCCTCCCATTGGAAAGAAGAAAACATAGTGGTAATCCACAATTATGGAAAAGGCAAATTTGGAAGTTTCCAATACATTTGACATGAGCACTGATAACTCTGCTGTTGAGTGCCCTAAAACAACATTAACTAAACTTACTAAATTTATTACATTTCAAGTCATGCACGTTAACACCTGGGGGCTATTGACTAACTGAAACGATAGTTCTCGATCGTCAGCGACAACTTTGTAAATATATGTCGTGCTCAGCGCGGTATTCTCTTGGCATTCCTGCGCGCCAGTGTCTTAAATGTTAGCCCTGTGGTTCTATTTAAATAAGTTGTCAATGTCGTTTGACAAGTTATCAGAAGCGTGATTGTATAAACAACGTTGTGATCATGGAGTTATAAATAGTACTAATTATGATATCGATCGACAATAATTTTCGCATACAATTGGTTCAAATTGTAAATATATATTTTTCACAATTTTCAATATATTGCTGGAATTTCAAATGCAAGTACGTGTGGCTCGTTGGTCTTATGTGGGCTCGTTGGTACTTGTTTGTGTGGCTCGTTGGTCTTTTGTGTTGGCTCGTTGGTCCTTGTGGTTAGTATCTGCTTCCAATGCAGAAGGTCCGGGTTCGATTCCCGCTTAAGTCAGAAGTTTTTTACTTCTGATGTGGACTTTAGTCCATCAGTTCTTGTCTTAAGGAGTTTGAAACGGTGACCTCTAGGAGCCGTCCTAGCAACGAAGCCATAATAAATTTCAGAGTTGTTCTGAATCGGCTTGTTGATTCTAGCGTTGTTTCGCGGGTGTTCGCAGTTCGCACTGTCCATACCACTGATAGCTATATTTACTTTAAAAAAAGATCTTTTGTTGGTTATCGCTCACTCGTCGATTGTGTCGGGACCTACAGGGTAGGCTTAGTCGCTTTGATTTAAAGTCCCCCACTGAAAATCAGTTATATAACTGAGTGGGTAGACTCTAAATAAAATTTATTTATTTATTTATTTATTTATCTTACAAAATATTACTTACTTGATTTCAAAGTTTTAATTGCGTCTTTGAAAACTTCATTAGGAGAGGCGTCCACCCCCAACACAGCAACCAGCAGCATGCAGATTCTCAAGCAGTGCATCATCTTGACGTAGTATGAATATATTGGGAGTCGGTTAGTTCCTGGAAATATTTCAGAGTTATTATTATGTTTTATGTTTTAATTAAATCTTTGTCGCGATGTGACGTCTAGTAGTTGCGTTTGCAGGAAACAAAAGTCCTGATCGTTTCCTCCAGTTCATTAATCGGTTGACGTGGCAGTAGGCTATGCTGTATTGGAAATACCTTATAATGTTCTGTTGACACAGTAAATGATGCCAGCGTTTGATTTGAGACCACTGGCGTTAGCTCTATAGAGAACCAAGCTTCACTATAAGGCTCCTGACAGCACACAGCACGGTTCTGTAGGCGGAACGTAGAAACCCTAGCTCACTCACTCAAGTAGACTCAACGGCAAATAACGCAGATGAACTTGTAAAGATATAAGTAAAAAGTCGAGTTATCGGTGTCATACGTTTTATTTAGGGCGTTTTCCATTGCCGCACTCAGGTCGCACTAGTGCGCCCTAGTGCGCACTGATTGCCACTTGTCTTTTCTTTGTTCAGTTTTGTAATGTTATTCAAGTGGAAGTTGACAACAATGACATCTATGCACTCGCCGAGTGCATGCCAATGGAAAACGCCATTAGAGATGTAGAAGTAAAAAATAAAATAACTGAATATATGTGCTATTGTGTTTTTTTGGTTTATTTGGATTAAGGACGCGTCAACCGTTAGGTCATAATGCACCACTCTAGCCTAAGGGGGGTGGGGAGGATGAGCCCATGCTGGTCAGAACCAGCCACGGGTAAGGGGAGGAAGGTGAGTTTCTCACGTCGCGGTCGTCTTCGTCTTTGTCATCGTTCGTTGTGTCATTGTCATCGTCGCCGGGGAGTCGTCAAGGGAAGGGGGCAAGGTCCAATTGGTTATCACAAGAATACAAATTTTAAAAGAACAAAATAATAATGTCTTTAAGTACAGGAAACCTCACGCTAGAGTATTCGGCCTAACGTCTCGAATGGTTTCAAACAATGGGATACACATAACACTCTTTTAAATTATTGCAATCTCAATAAACATTTTGTTACCCTATAAAGACATTCTTCTAACATTCAAGACCCGGTTTAAGTCCGAAAACACACATCTTATCACTGTTGTCTGCAGCGTCACCCACTTAGTTTTCCCGTTGTATATGATGATTTATTATTAATTTTATTTACTAATCAACTTCAACGATACTAATAATAAATCGCGAAATAATTCCTTATGCCAATACTTATATTGGCTAGCAACTTTACTTGTGGTGTAATTGACTTCACAACATTGAACATAAAAAAACGATATATTATTAAAATCGAAAAAAGCGTAAAATTGCGATTTTTATGAAAAATATTTTTCGATTAGCTACTCTCAAATTTGACACGAATATATTTATTTATAAAATTTAGGTTCTGGGAAAAAATCATTGCTATCGTTTATGTCGGTGTTAAAAGTCAAAGAATTTTAAAAATCGAAAAAAATCGTAAAATTGCGATTATCTGAGAAATAATTTATCGATTCCGCTCAAATTTCACACGAATATATCAATTAATAAAATAAAGGTTCTGTAAAAAAATCATAGCAATCGAATAAAGCATGTAGGTGTTCCAAGTCGAAGAATTTAAAAAAATCGGAAAAAATCGTAAAACTGCGATTTTCATAAGAAATAATTTTTTGATTACGCTCAAATTTTACACGAATATATAAATTCATAAAATAAAGGATCTGTGAAAAAATCATTACCCCCAGTCGGATAAAGCATGTAGTAGGTGTTATAAGTAATTTTTTTTTTTAATCGAAAAAAATCGTAAAATTTGCGATTTTTATGAGAAATAATTTTTCGATGGCGCTCAAAAAGGTGGCAGTTCTAAGTTCAGAGATTTAAAAGGCCTCCATAAACTTTCATCGTAATTGGAGGAACGTTTAAGCCGAAATCGTGTTAACAGACACACAAAGATAAAAAAAAAATATCTGGATTTTTTTCTCCAGTGTAGTGAAATGGAATCTTCGCTTCGGTCGCTACGCTCATCCAAAAACGGTCAAAAGTACATGTTATTAAATTCGCAGCCATATTGGATTTAAAAAATAGTTTTTTTAGGATCGCAATCTTAAGGAAAATGATGTGCAAAGAAAGAATTTTACCGCAATGGCAATTTCGAGCTTGATTTTGGATGGTCAAATATTGCATTTTTGAGAAAATAACGTCGCAAAACTCAAAATTCCGGGTAAATGCAAAATTCGATTTCGTAGACCTGATTTTTTTAAATACTAGTGGAAGCTTTTTAAACACTGTACAAAAGACCTTTTGTGTTTAGAACTATTTCTCATGGATTTACCGGGCATTGTTTAATGCTGGCCACAAAAATGTGGAAATCAGCTGGTACTGAAATAAGCAACTTATAAACAATGATTTTGTGACGTTACCGATGTCTCTACCGGAAATAGGGAAAATACAATTTATGAAGGGAATTAAATGAGTAAGATTTTGGCTGTTGGAACTTTTCGTCTATATCTCCCGCCATTTTGAAGATGTAAAAAAACAACCACTTTTGTGCAGACATTTCCAAGATGGCGGCCAACCCTCTTGTTCGATTTTTTAGGACTTTTTTCTCTTTTTTAAGTACACTATCCGGAAGGACTGTTTGCCGGAATTTTTGCAGAAAAAAAACCTTCATTGCTTGGTCTATATGTTAACAAATAGTAAACATGATGTTGATGAATGGTGATTAAAGGATGCGGAACAATAATTTGGTGACAATGAGTAAATTATAACTTAATTTTTATTAGGTTTTCATAATTACTTTTTAAAATGGTTTCTAACAACAATGAAACGTTGAGAAGCCTTCGGATCGTGCCGGTAGAGAAGGTAGTTCACATACTATTCCACTTGTAAAATTCCAAAATATAAAACGGCTATGACAATCCTTTCAAAGGACAATCTTTACCTTACTTGCCAGTATTTGCGTCTAGCTTTAAAAACTAAGTTTTCTCGCTCTAACAGTTAACCATAATGTGCATGAGGTTTTGACTGTGCCTAAATATACCTACCTCTTTTTTAAATCCAAACTCGAAAATCATTACCCTTAACCTTGAATATATTTATTTAAAAATTGCCTTTTAATTTGTTTCCTTAATCAACATTGTATTTATTTTGGAAATATTATTCGAAATATTTAGTTCCAAATTTGTTTGTGTTTATATTGATAACGTTTCGGTACGTTCTCATTATTTTTGTCTATAACTTAACATTTCAATTGCCAAAGTCTGCCTGTTTTGCTGACGTTCTCCTTGTGTGTCTACCACAAATCTTCGTCCTCTTATTTCTAAAATTATACAAATAAACAAATAAAATATGTAATGTTCAAACAAACCACATTCAGCCAGTGTAGAGCGAACCTCAGCTGACTGCTTCGTACTTGGGAAACTTGCCGTATGTGCCTTGAAGTTGACTTTATATAGGTGTAACCACAATTTGACATAGGTACTTTATAGTTAAAGCAAATGAATTGTTTTACATATTAATTATGCACATGTAATAAAAAACAAAAATCAAGTCCTGAGTCGTCACTTAGCGCTAAAAGCAAGGGTACAATGAGCGAAAGTAGACGGGTTAGCGAATCACTTACATGTAGGTACTAATTATCGTCGAATTATCGAATATAAATTATCGTAATGTCAGCTGTCATTATTGATTTGGATTTCGTGTCCTAAGGTTATTGTTTTTTCAACGTCTAAAGACTAGTTTGTGAGGACGATAAGTAATGAGAGGGCATTCGTAATTGGCTTTATTTTGTGTAGATAAAATGAGTTCAACCCTCCAACCATATATTTATTGTATTTATGTATATTTCGCTCTTTGCGATAATGTAGTAAAATAACCTTTTTTCAGGATCGCCGGAAACTGGAATATAAACGTGTCCTTGGACCGCAAATTACATTAAATGTTGTTTATTTTACAAAAATGAAATTTTAAAGAATTATTTAATAATTTATTTCTTCGTAATCATCTACAATTTTATTTGGATCTCATTTCATCACGTGGAACATTTGCGTTTTTTTTTACGAAGAACTTCGATATGACATTTTATGGCCATATATTATCTTTACTCTGAAGTTTAAAATGCTTCCTTGTAGTATCGTCGCTAAAAGTTGAGAGTAAGATAATGCTACTACACTCTCTGGAGTGTGTACAGATGAAATGCGTTAACGCCAACTTCGTCAGATATACAATAATCTTTGAGAGTGGACTTTAAAAATTCTCATTTTAAGGACATTCGACATTGAGAACGAAATATGTCATCGAAAATTAACTAACATAAATCTTTACTTGTAATAATTACATTTTAAAACTATTAAAACTTCTCTTCTGATCTGTTTATTGTGAAATCACGAATGCTCATCTATCAGCGAAAATATGTTTCAAATGACATTGTTTAACACATTTTGATCAATAACATAAAATACATGCGATTACCGTGTACTTTAATTTAATTTATTTTATGAATTTGGTATGTTTCTTGCGGCGACAAATAGTGACAATTATGGATTTTTTTTTTAGCAAAACCAGAACTCGTTTAAAAATTTGTTGCAAACATCGTTTTCCACAAATGGCTAAGGTGCATTGCAATGAGTCACACTTCGACGATCCTCATCACCAGGGGCAAAGATTATGTGGGTGCTCAGGGGCTGAAGCACCCCTCCAAAAATCCTGACTAAAATAAAAGTTAGGCCTATAACTATCTAAGTTGGAAACTCACTTGTGTCATGCAGGAAGGCTCATGATTGTTGGACGCGATCGCGAACGTATGCATATTCAATGATTGTAACATGGTCTATCTCGCACTTCCATATGTTTTTTACGGTTTTCTAGTTTTTACTGTAAAAAATTGCATTATTTTGGTAACATGATGATCTATCTCGTTAGTGTTCCAATTCTCTTGTTGGTAGTTTTCTAACTACAGTATTTCGGTATTGCATCCAGTGCCCTATTTTTGTCTAAAACGCACTAAATGCACTCTAAAAACGTGTGATTTTCAAAAATTTTTGCCTGCGGCGCTAATGTTGGGGAGCTCTGCCTCCCAATTGCCCCGTGCTTGGTTCCTTCTCCACAAAGTTGAGCACCCCTCGGAATTTTTAAAATCCGGCGCCCCTGCTCATCACTCCTCTAAAAATACTTTAAAAATAATGTTTAAGAACATAATAATCATGATTTATAGGATAAAGAACATATTAAAGCGGGATGGCAAGTTTATTAAGGACTACGGATTATAACGAGAAATTTAAACTATTTATCAGTTTTCTGTCTTGTTACTTTATATAATTAAATCATAGGGCATTTCATTGTAGACAAAGACTACAACAAATAATTTTAAATGTTCCTTATAAGCTTATTTAAATATTAGGTTTAAGTGGAGAAGTGTCCTTTGTTTTGTCTTTCAACTACAAATTATACACGATTTCTTAATATTTGTAATGTAACCAACATTGCAAAATCCAGATAATGCGAAAAGTACGAAGGTTCTGCACTTAACACGCTGACCGATCACACCTAAGCCTCATAAAATTGATCTTGTAATTAGAAACATATTGTTGATTATACTTATTGAGACTTCTATGAAGCAATGGTATCTGTTAGAACATAACCAGGAGTTGCGTTAACCCCCGTACAGTTACCCGTTGCACGCAGGGGCTTATACTACATCACAGTGATATCTTCAGGTAGGCTTCTGTAATTACTTTTGTAACTCATAAAATAGATTTCATCCAGGCTAACTTGTTATGATTTAGAAATTAACAGCAAAGTTATAGGATATACAATGACCCCCAAAAAATGTGCAGACTTGGTGATTTTCGAGCTAGGTCCCTTCGGCAAAAAAATATCCCCTAAGAAATAACGTGGGATCGATCTTTATGCCCCGTGACCTTGGAGTATTTTGATCCCCAATAAAATTAATCATTATTAGCGTAATCGATAACTTTTTCTGTAAATCCTTTATATTCTGATTTGTAATTTGGTAAAATGGTTCGGTCAAAATATGCTGATTACCAAGAAGGGTGTGATTTTGGAATTAATATTTTTGCATGTTTGAGTGTATAGTTTGGTACATTTTCAAGATACTACTATGTAATAATAGTCTTTTTTCGACGCCAATTTTCGCAAATTTCAGGATCAATCATTAGAATCGGGGGGATTTAGGAACTTGACAACACATGCCATGTTGACCAAACGGGTGGGGCTACCACGTTCATTTTTTACATGGACATTAAAGTAAGAGATGTTATGCAATTTGAAAGAAAAAGTTGAAAAAATACTTGCTGGAAGGCTTCCAAATAAAGATTTTAATAAAATCCTTTTACAAGCATATAATTAACCATTATGGTTGCTTGACAATGATCTCCTACCTACATTGTGTACAAAAAGCAAGTCTTTGGACCATTAGATATTTTACATTCTATTGTTTATTGGTAGGTCTAATACCAGAGCAAATAAATCGTCTTTGATAAAATTATTATATTTTAACAAATAATTTTGCAATGGAAGTTAAAAAAGTAATGAGATCCCACACATAACAAAAAACTTTAAAAATACAAAAAAATCTTACACAATCAAAAGCAAAAGTTGCAAATCAAATTTTTCCACGCTTTGCAAGGATGCAGTCACATGGCAAAGTGGATTTATGTGTTAAGATTGCGAAAATTAAGGAGGGTAAATATGCTTGGCATTTCTTTTAGATCTCATTGCTTTTGATTGTGTAAGGTTTGGCTGTATTTTTACAAGTTTTTTGTTATCTGTGGGACCTTATTTACATGCATTATTTATAATGTGTTTAATAGGCTCTGAGAAAACAATACGCGATAATGGAATGTCAAAACGACTAACCTTTGGCATTCATTGTTAATATTGAAATCATACATTGCTTATTTAATGCGTAGCAGGTACGAACATATGTGATCCAAAATATGTATTCAATAGTTGTATTGAGGTTAGAAAAGCATATATATATATATATATATATATGTTAGTACTTTAGATAGAAATTAAAAAAGATGACTACACCGGGGATTGAACCCGGGACCTTAGCTTACCGGGCTATGCTCTTACCAACTGAGCTATGCGGCCACAATCCTAGAGTTGGGAAATATGATGTTTTACCTTGGCTTTATAGTAGGCGACTATGACGCTGTTATGTTAGTACTTTAGATAGAAATTAAAAAAGTGACTACACCGGGGTTTGAACCCGGGACCTTAGCTTACCGAGCTATGCTCTTACCAACTGAGCTATGCGGCCACCAATTTAAAACTATCTTTTTTTTTTTATATACTTGACGTTTCGGAACTGTATTGAAGATCATTTTCATTATGATAATATAAACAATATAAAAAACAAACACACCAACACAAAAGAAAGTAAAAATATCTGGTGAAAAAAATTAAATATATGTATTAAAAACACTTAGAAAAGTTGTCCAATATGTGTTCAGAGTTTATCATTCGCCAAGTTTCTAATACTTCCCGAGGAATAAGTGGAATGTTTCGACAGCCATATTGCCTGAGTTCATAGAAAAACGCTCACAATGAGCTATCGACTTCAATTAAGTTACACCTTTTTCAACAGGAGGTGATTAATTTAATAGCGACCGAATTGTGTAACAATTAGTGAATTATGATAATTCTTAATAACACACATACTTAGCATGTAACATACCACCATAAAGGTTTTGCAAACACATGTTTTTATTATCTCGACAAAATTCATTGTTCGTATTGTCATTCAAAACAAAAGTGCACAAAACACAGAGGTATGTTTTTATATAAGCGTCTTTATTCCTGCCACTAAATCAACTGGGTACATTAATGTATTTATTTCTTCTATTAAACCAACGTAATAACCAATAAACTGTGACTAATTAGAAGTAGGGCAAAAATGAAATCATTAAAATTGCCTTTGCCCTGTTTAGAATTTACTTCAGTGGCATGTATAACTTTAACTCATTCAGACTACGTGTCCATTATAATGGACATAACAATTTTGATTTCTTTTTAATTAGACTAAAAGTTTTTTCACTTTGATTAACAAAAAATTCAAAAAAATTGGGGAATTCAAATTCACATTTTTTTTACCGCATTGCGATAGGACGAATAGTACCGTTTTTAGAGCAGATTGAAAATTGAATTGTGTAAAAACGGGCAAAAAAAGGGTTTTTGGTTTTTTCCCGGAAATTTAAAATATTAATAGTTTTGCCAGTATTTGAGATACAGAAAATCCAAAATATGCAAAAAATTCCAAAAAAATCTTATTTTAGAAATAGACTTAAAATTTACATTTGAACATCAAACGTTGCTTTTATTCAAAATCCAAAATTACCCATAATTCCTTAAATATTACAATGAAAAATATAAAAAAAATCTAAAAATATCAGAAAAAATCACGAAATGTTATTTTTTAGTTTAAAATATCCTAATTTGTGCCAATTTCATTATGGTCTGAATGAGTTAAATAAAAAAGTGAGCACTTTCGTTGATTTCCTTACTAGGCCACTTCGCGAACGCTTTTTCCAGTCGCGTTGATGGATGAGCTTTTTTTAATATTTCTGTCCAATGATTACGTTTTTAAGTGGGATCTCATTACTTTTTCTTAATATTTCTTGTTAATTATACAACTGTATAAGGCTTATATTAAAATCTTTATTTCTATGAATTTTGACCAAATTTTACAACTTTGTTTTCATAAGGTACTACTACATCACCATAATCATTATGTTATGAACGTTGTAGCCCCACCCGTTTAGTCAGAATCGGCCCAAATATCACGAAAATATCGCATTTAAAACCGGGGGGAAAATCGTAAAAGTACTATTTCTATAAGAAATATTTCTTAAAATGTCTCTAAAATCATAACATAATTTCAGTGATTTTAAACTTTCCCATAAAGTTTCATCAAGATCGGAGTAGCCGTTTGCCAAATATTACGAAAATATCTCATTAAAAATTGAAAAAAATCGTTAAAGCACGATAATCATAAAAAATATTTGATCGATTATACCCAAAAACGTGGCAGGTCTAAGTTTAGAGATTTCGAAGGTCCCCTCCAATTTTCATCAAGATAGGAACTGCCGTTTGCCCGGTAGAGAGCGAACAATCATACAAAAAACTAACAAATAAACAAAACACCCGAGTTATTTTTCTTGGGGTAACGTAAGTAAAAAAAACAAACAAAAAAAACAAAGTGAAATTGAAGTCTGCTTCGCTCATCCAATTAAAGGGGCTATTAACCAAAAAGTTATTTTGACCACATAGTTAGAGCAAAATATAATAACACTAGGAAAACGCTCAAGTCCCGCCGCGTTGATGGATGAGCTTTTTTGTAAGTTTTTAGTTAGCGTAGTACCACTTTTCCTTTGCAAGTGCTTTTTGAATGCATTGTAGGTGATTGTTGTCAAGTTCCTATTGTTACTTGTTAATTATTATTATAAACCTAAAAAAACTAAAAACGGTATTTATATAATTTCTGTATAATTTTTTCAACTTTTTCTTTCAAAAAGCAAAACATCACCCTTACCTTAATGTCCATCTAAAATATGAACGTTGTAGCCCCACCCGTTTGGTCAGAACCCAAATGTCACGAAAATATCGCGCTAAAAATCGAAAAAAATCGTAAAAGTACGATATTCATGATAAATATTTCTTCGATTGTACCCAAAAACAATACATCTCTAAGTTCAGAGATTTCGAAGGTCCCTTCAAATTTTCATCAAGATCTCATATGCCGTTTGCCCGGTAGAGAGCGAAAAGACAAAAAAAAAAAACACCCAGCTAATGAGTGAAATTGAAGTCTTCGCTTCGCTTATCCAATAACATTTAAATAAACTATAGGAATACGCTTAAGTCCCGCCGCGTTGATGGATGAGCTTTTTTGTAAGTTTTTAGTTTGCATAGGACCACTTTTCCTTTGCAATTACTTTTTGAATGCATTGTAGGTGATTGTTGTCAAGTTTCTATTGTTACTTGTTAATTGTTATTATAAACCTCAAACAAACTCATATTAAAACCATTATTTCTATGGATTCTAGCTAATTTTTTCAACTTTTTCTGTCAAAAGGTACTACATCACCATAAACTAAATGTCCATATATAATACGAACGTTGTAGCCCCACCCGTTTGCTCAGAATTGGCCCGAATGACACGAAAATATCGCACACAAAATTGAAAAAAATCGCAAAAGTACGATAATCATGACAAATATTTCTTCGATTGTACCCAAAAACAATACAGCTCTAAGTTCAGAGATTTCAAAGTTCCCCTCCAATTTTCGTCATGATCGGATATGCCATTTGCCCGGTAGAGAGCGAAAAAACAGACAAAAATCCCCCCCCCCCCCCCCAAAAAAAAAAAAACACCCGAGCCAAATTTTTTGGGGGGTCAGTGAAATTGAAGTCTTCGCTTCGCTCATCCAATTACAGGTAAATAACTATATCTGGTTCCTGTGATTTTTCACATTTTTAAAAGCTTTTTGATGCGGAAATTTGCGTACCAATGAATTTATTAAATCGGCCGATTTACAAAGATACTAGAGCATCTGAGCATCGTACTATACTAGAATGTGCATTTAGAAAAATAGGCGTTAAAACTGTGCACACATAATATACACTCAAACACGCACAAATATGTGTTCCAAAGTTACATTTCTTCTTGTTGATCAGCACATTTTGACCGAACCGCCTGCCCAAATTACAAAAAACAAACCGCAGTGATTTTACAGGAAAGTCGAGTACGTCATTAAAGACCAAAATATTTTGTACCAAAACCCTCCAGGGTATCGGGGCATGATAATACGAGGGAGCGAAGCGATTTACCGAATTTAGCGAATTTAAGTCAAATGGAATAAGATCTGTTGTTGACTTCGCTCAAGAACGGCCGAACGGCTAAACTGTTTGGGCTGAGATTTTTGGATGAGCGAAGTGAAGACTTCAATTTGACTTTGTGTTTTTTGTTTGTTTTTACTTACGTTACCCCAAGAAAAATAGCTCGGGTGTTTTGTTTTTGTTAGTTTTTTTGTCTGTTTGTTCGCTCTCTACTGGGCAAACGGCATAATGCGATCTTAATGAAAATTCGAGGGGACCTTCGAAATCTCTGAACTTAGAGCTGTATTGTTTTTGGGTACAATCGAAGAAATATTTCTCATAAATAACGTACTTTTACGATTTGTTTTCGAATTTTAGTGCGATATTTTCGTGATATTTGGCAAACGGCTATTCCGATATTGATAAAACTTTATAGGAACGTTTAAAATCACTGAATCATGTATGTTATGATTAAAGACACTTGAAAAAATATTTCTTATAGAAATCGTACTTTTACGATATTTTCTCCGGTTTTAATACGATATTTCGTGATATCTGGGCCGATTTTGACCAAACGGGTGGGGCTACAACGTTCATATTTACATTGACATAAAGATTATGGTGATGTAGTGCCTCTTAAAAGAAAAAGTTGAAAAAGCTGTCAAAATTCATAGAAATAAAGGTTTTAATATAAGCCTTTTACAGAATGAACAAGTAATATCAAGCAACTATAGAAAAAGTAAGGAGATTCCACATAAAAACGTAATCATTGGACATAAATATTCCAAAACAAGCTCATCCATCAACGCGAATGGATTAAGCGTTTGCAAAGCGGCCTAGTAAAGAGACATCAGGTACAAATCTTTGACTCCTGTCAATTAAGAATTTATTTATAGATGAAATAATTACCAATAACCTGCTTGTTTGCAGATACCTTTATAACACGTTTCTTAACAAGATACTAAAACTCCTCTACGATCGGACTGGAGCATCGGCTGCCATATTGGAAAATGGCGGCCAAAAAGTGTTTGTTATCAAATATCTCCTAAATGGTTGGAGAAAGTCAAAATGTCGCAGTAGCAAAAATATTTCCCATTTAACTCTACATTTTTTTCGTAGAAGCAACGGTTACGTCATAAAATCATGGTTTATCCGTTCCTTATTGGAGTACCAGCTGATATTGTATTTTTTTACGCACAGCATCAAACAATGCCCGGTTTATCCCTGAGAAATCGATTCAAACACAAAATGATTTTGGAAGGTGTTCATGAAAGCTTCCATTAGTATTTAAAAAATCATATCTACAAAATCAGATTTCGCATTTACCCGGAATATCGTTTTTTTCATTGTTGGCATTTCTAAGTAGGCCTATCTACGAGTGTGGCTCCATAAACATCTCAAATGAGAGGAGCAGATCAACACGGTATCTAAAAAGGATTTAGGTGCTTAAACTTAATTATGAGAAATCTAAAGGGAGCTAGTAGGGAACTTAAAGGGCATGCCTATAAAACCTTGGTTAGACCTGTGATGGAATATGCTGGGTCAGCTTGGGACCCCTACAGGAAGGGGGAGATAGTAGGAATAGAAGCAGTGCAGAGGAGAGCAGCAAGGAGGATTATGCAAAAAGGGAAGGGATGGACAGAGGAAATGGTTAACGGAAGGCTATTCAGGACTTATGAGAGTGTAACTGGAATGGTTAAGAAGCTGGGATGGGAAAACCTGGAGGAAAGGAGAAAAATGATAGATTAGGTAAAATGTAAAATGACATTGGCAGGCCATTATTAAGCATGAAATTGCATTGGATGATACAAAATTTTAATCCAATACGCTGATAATTCCTAATCTCCACAACATCAAAGTGAATAATGTAACAAAAAGTGTGTAAAAACAGCTCGTAAACATTGTCATATTGGGAATATTAGGAATTAGTAGCCATATTCGATTAAAATTTTGGTTGTAATCTGATTGTTATTGAAGTCACTTAAATAAGTTTAAAAATTGTTTTCCTCTAATGCAATTTCAATAAGTGATTAATAATTGACAGTCAAATATGGCCAACTAATGCCAACTACGGAAAAAAACGAGATTCAGGGTAAATGCAAAATCCGATTTCAAAGACCTGATTTTTTTAATAAGGAAGCTTTCATGAACACCGTACCAAGTCCTTTTATGTTTATATCATCGATTTCTCGAGCATTGTTGGATCCTGGGTTTGAAAACTAGGAAATCGGCTGGTACTCAAATAAGCAACTTAAAAACCATGATTTTGTGACATAACCGTTGCCTTTACAAAAAATATAGAACTCACGTTTTGTTTAGAGAATTGTATGGTTAATATTTATGCCATAGGGAACCTAAGTTTTGAAGGCGGGAAGGAAATTGGTTCTCTCTGGTCTCAGCGCCATAAGAATTAGCATGGTACGAAAATGTAACTCGCCGTATCTTTTGACTCGCGCAAAAGAAATCTAAACCAATAACATCACAAGATGCATAATTTTGTGAAGAAGATGATGGCATTCTACTTTGCTCGATGACGCTTTCTAAATTCAAACTATTATGAGTTAAATGGACCCATGTTTGCGCGCTGTCGCAAATGTACTCTGACTGAGCGGCAACCTAAGCGAGACGCAGCCACGTTGTGTGCAGCTGTGGCATCCTCGCATACCACGCGCCTGTCCATGGTTGCTAAATGTACTTCGCATTCAAGATTTTGCTGGCACATTGAAGGAGTTTTTATTAGTTATGTATAATCTAGTACAACTCAAGTGACCTCACAGTAGCCACAAAGCAAGTTGGATACCAAATGTTATGCTGATGCCACGGACAAAATGTTTTTACGTGCTTTTTCATGAGCAGTTTGGAAGGTTTGGCAACAGTGTAAATGTAGAGTTCACTTCAACTCAAAACAAATGTCATTAATATTTGTGATAGAGCAGAGTTATGTATATCCACGCAAAGAGGAAAGATTATAGTTGCTTACAGTATGAATATAATTCCGGTCCGTAGTCGGGTTCTCGAGCTATCTCTTACGAAACATTTAGCACGGGTTAATCGCCTATACCGCGCTGACCGGAGAGAACCGGACAACGCCCACTTAGGTTCCCTATTGCTACATTTTGTCTATCTCCAACCATTTTGGAGATATTCGATAACAAACACCTTTTGTGCTCCATTTTTCAATATGGTGGCCGGAGCTCCAGTCCGATCATAAGGAAGTTCTAGTATCTTGTTTAGAAAGGCGTCAGGTATAGGTCTCTGCAAAAATTCAGCTTATTCTTATAATTATAGACTCTAAACGGCAATATAAGATCTTATTTGTGTGCAGAATCTTGCACGCTCAAAGTTCTTAAAAATTCCTCTGGGAGATTGATAAAACCTTGCAATCTTTAGTCGTATTTCGCAGTGACTATGTTTTCATAGTAATGTTTCATTTCAAAACACTTTCTATAATATTTTTTATACAATCCAAAAATTATAAATCTTACCGACCGTTGTTTGAACCCAGGTCTCCCACATACACTGATGTCATTGTCTGACGAGTGAGTGAGTCTTGTGTTGAGTACCAGGGAACATTTGCATTTGAGTTGATTGATATATAAGGTATTAATTATAGGGTTTTGTGTTTAGTTGGTGTAAGCGCGCGTCAAATGTAAGGCCATAATGCGCCACTCTAGCCTATGATAGGCTAGGGAGGAAGACCCATGCTGTATCCAGCCAAAGGTAAGAGGAGGAAAGGGAATGTTACACTTACCGGGTACGCAACAGATGGCGCGCTCACTCGTCTAATAACTCCTTTGGTGTTTTCCTAGTATACGTATACCACCGCCGTCTGGATGTATGTAAGATACAAATTAGCTGCTTGTCACATCTCCGATTTCCCCATGTTAAATGATTGACATGCAAAGCGTGTCTAGGCGGAAGTAGATTTAATTAAAGTTTAGGATTGGGCCTTATGGTTTTTTAATTAATAAATTCTAAGTATGATAACGATATTTTAATTTAGTTGTAACGTTTTATATTGTGCAACTGTTTACTTTCCATGCATTATGACAACAAGCTAAAGTAGGTAGGGCCTAAAGGAATTTTCACAGATTAAGTTCCAGATTTGAACCATAGATGGTATTAGTAAAGGGGGCAGGAACTTTTGTACCGACTGAAAGTTCACTAAAAGTCATGAGCAAATTTTGTTGAGATGTGACAAGCAGTCTAATTTGTATCTTACATATATCCAGATGGCGGTGACGTATACATTGCCGACAATATCCCATATCGAAAGACTTCTATTCTACATATATGGCAATTTAGGTGTTACTTATATGTATGTCATGTATGTAAGATATAAGTTGCATATAAATTTCTTATAAAAATTTTACTTAAGTTTTGGGTCATACATATTTATTTATTTATTTATTATTTATTTAACGTCTCCTATTCAGTTAGAAAAACTGTTTTACAAACTAGGAGGACAACTAAATAAAACTAATAACATACATGCAGAAATAACAATAAACTACATATTCGTAAATATTTGAAATAGTAGCATAACAACAACAATGCATTTAAACACAACAATTTTGGTAACAAATAAAAAAGTATATTATATGCATTAATGAATCAAATATTAAAAAGGGTGTTAAAATGAAAAGAAAAGAAAAAAAGAAAAAAAAAAGAAAAAGAAAAAAAAGAAAAAAAAGAAAAACCCATTAAAAAATAAAAACGAAAAGAAAAAAAACTGATATATTAGACGATCCCACTCAAACAAATATAAGGTTTGCCAAAAATCAGAAACAGCAAATCAGGGAGTATAATCAAAAACTTTCTCGGAAGAAACCACCGAACGCGAAATCTTTATTCTTGTGTTCAATCTTCATTCTTGTGTTCAATCTCTCTTTTGTGTTCAAATCTTGATTACATTTTAGTCCACAAAATCTTGACTCATATATATAATTATATCAGATATATAATTATTTAAAATTGTTCATGTCAAACTGATCACAGCAATGATACAGGACACCTAACTCAAGTTGCAAGCTCCATCAGTGGGCGGCAACCAGGCAATCTAGGCAGAAAAATATAATTGAAAATACATTGTTTATATCATAATCAAAGCAATAATGAACAAACAAAGAGAAAAGCAAAATCATTAATAAGAACTTATGAAGGTAAATTAACATTACACAAACACACAGACAATAACCTACAAATAAATAGTAAAAATCAATTTTTTTGCTTTTTGATTAATTATCATAGCTTCAATTTTACTTTTAAATTTTACAATTCCTAGATCAGTAAACTGGCTTCTAATATCATAAGAAATTGAATTCCAATAGCATACGCTTCTGTACATAAATGACTTTCTAAATGGTTCAGAATTTAATCTAGTAACTTCCAATGAGTTTATTAAAGTACAATTTCTAACACGATCAACAATTTAAAAATATTGGTACAATACATAAAACAACCGTTCAATACTATGTATGTATTTACCAGCACGCTATACTTCATCCTCTCCTCAATCGTGAAACAATCAGACTGCAAATCCTGGCTCAAGGGAAATGAACCAAACAGATGGTCAATTCTCTTCTGGAGTACAACATTCTCAGTAGAAGGTCTTACTGCCCAAACCACTAAGCAATAATCAATAACATAGTGATATAAGAATCTACAAGTAACCTCAACATTCTCTCAGTAACAAACCTCTTCATTCTACTTATAATTCCAATTACTGATGATACTTTATTACACACATATTCATAATGTTTCTTAAAATTTAAATTAAATCTAAGAAAACTCCAAGATATTTAAATTCATTCACTCTAGAAATAAACTTACCATTACAATTTAACGTCAAATGAATATCATTCATGCTTTCATCATTAGCCTTATGAAAAATCATAAAATTTGTTTTGCTATAATTAATATCAAGTTACTGAGTTTTAAACCAATCATCCATCCTCTTTAGAACTTCTTGAAGACGTCTTACGATCTCTTCGACATCCACACCTTCTAAATAAAAGACCAAGTCATCAGCATATAAGATATAATTGATGCCTCCCATTATAGTAGATATATCATCTTTAAAAAAAATAAATAACAGGGGTCCTAATATTGATCCTTGTGGTACTCCACAAAATATATTGAATACTTTGAACTATATTTTGCAAGATTTATAAAATTTTTCTATTTAAAAAATAATCCGCCAAAATTGATAACAAATAAGGACTTACGTTATACCTGGTTTTTAATTTTATTAATAAAAGAGGTAAAAAAGGTGCTGAATCAAATGCTTTCCTAAGATCAACAAAGACAGCTCCAACCTTACCATTACGTTTATCAATCCCTTTATAGATAAAATCTGTAAATGCTAGAAGGGCACTTTGCGTTGACGTACCTTTCCTGAAAACCATGCTGGTTTGCACTTAAACCTTCAGATGCATCCACTTCATGAAATAACCTCTTGTGTAAAATATTTTCAATAATTTTCCCTGCAATTGGAAGAGTTGATATAGGTCGATAGAATAACTATCACTCTTTTTACCTTTACCCTTATAAATAGACGTTACCCTTGCCAATTTCAGCTGTGTTGGGAAATCACCTACAAGAAAGAATGGGAAAATTAAATACCCTAATAATCCGACTATTGATGCGCATTTCTTAAATACTATGCATGGAATCTCTTGAATGTTGCGGAGCTTCTAATTTTAAGGCGTTTAATTGGCTGAAATGACTTATTCATTAGTTACATTTGTATGCGGGAGATCCTCTGCTTCTCTTCTATTTAAATCTTTAAACTTACCAATTTCACTGGAAAAATCTACATCGTTTACAACGAAACTTGTTTGTAACAAACAGCAAATGTCTGGATTAGACGTGTAGTATACCTCATTCTCTGTCAATGAGGCTATGCTACACTCTTTTTTCTCTTTGTTACCTGTCAACTTATTATAAACAGACCATAAAAAATTTGAAGAAATATCATAAACAAAAAAAGACTGAAAATGCTCACGCTTAGAAAAACGAATCTGTTATTTACCTTATTTCTAACTTTCTTGTATTCCTCCCACGTTGAATGCCTTCTAAAAATTCTGAATTCTTTGCGCTATAGTGGTCTCTCCTATGCATGGATTTCCTAATCTCTGCTGTTAACCATGGGGCTCGGCTGGCTTACCTTTAACTCTTAATTTCAAGGGGTGTGCATGCTCATTTAGAGGTTCCACGACTAATTTAACAAACATTTCCAATTTATCATCTGCACTTACCGCCATACCAATTTGGCCAATGGGACCACTTAAGATATCTTTATCTACTTGCTTCCAATCAACATTTCTTATATTTCGAGTATTTACAAATTTAGGAAGAAATTTTTGCTTATTAATCTTACGAACACAATAAATTAATTCATGATCACCTTATCCTACACTTATAATACCTGACTGAATAATTATTTTCATTGTGATTTGCATAAACATGATCATTAAAGAAGCTGACCTTTTATTAACCCTAGTAACAGACTTTATCAATTGTACCAATCCATGTGATCTAGTGAGAAATTTGAAATTATTTACTGGTAATGTCTTCTTACTCAAATCAATGTTGGAATCACCTAGAAAAAACAATTCATTAGCTTTCAATTTTAAATTATTTACTAAACTATCAAAACAATCTGAAAATTCTTCTAACTTTACGTGTGGAGCTTTATAAACTGCTGTACATATCATTGGCTTTACATTCGGAAGCCAGAATTTAACTGACTGCAACTCAACATCTATCAGAATATATAAACTTATAAAAATGAAAACACATTTAATACATAATAATCGTAATATACCGATGCCAGATTTATAAGAACACTATGTGTTATATAAAAGAAAATTAAATGTAACTTATAAATATATAATTATCTTACATAAAACATATATATTATCATATATAAAACTTATATTCGACATACACATTTTTTATCCAACTACTTACATGCAACATATAAAATACTCTATGTGCAACTTATGAAAGTCATATATGTCAGAAAAAAGTAACATATAAAAAATATACCTAAGTTTTGGGACATTCACATGTGTACTTTTATAAGTGACATATAAAACATATAATAAACACTTATTATTCATATCAACCATGTATTTAACGCCCATGCTAGATTTAAAGGAAACATGTAAGTTTCATCAGCCAAATATGTGAACATTATATGACACTTGTAAAACAATTGACGACTCGAAATGGGCGGAGCTTAAAACGATCGATAGGTCACGTGACTAGTATTGGGTATAAGTCCTCATTTCGCAAGCTGGCGCCTGCTGAACGGCGCATCACTTATCATGCTCTAACTTTTATTCTATTCATTATTTGGACAACACTTAAATGAATAATATTTAGCAAACATATCATTCCTTGTAATAGCGATTATTCCGATTGTTTTGACAAAGTCGTTAGCTTGTTATAACAATGTACGCATCACACAAGTGAAAATTATCAATGACTTAAGTTTTCTCATTAATTAATTTGACAAAAAACTACTGATCGGATTTCGACAAGGATTCTTTGTAAGAATGCATCAGACTGTTTAGACAAGAAATATACTAACTTTCTAGATAGAAAGTGCACTGATCGAAAATTTACAGCATAGAGTAATTTGCACTTTTTCACGGCTCATCCGTACGTCAAGAGTGCGTATTTAGATAAAAACACATACCCTGCATATTACTCTATGCTGCACAGTTTCGTTCAGTGCACTTACTTTACCATCATTTGTTTTACATTTTCATTAAAAGTGACAGGAGATTGCGTGAGTTTATTAAAGAAAAGAAAAGGCTTATTATTGCCGTAAATTTGGAATAGCCTAGGACTATCATACCATTGTATATCTGCATTAGGCTTTTAGTAATCAAAACTAGTTATTTGTACGGGATGTGTGTCAGAACAAGGTTGTGCTGGCCTAGGGTTGGCTAAGAAAGGCCTAGGGCTTGTCAAACATGTAATGTAAGTACTTATTTTATCAAGTCCTATAGCCTAATGGAACTTTAGACCTACACTGTTGTATTATAAATAATTTTCAACATCTGGGCCTAGGCCAGGAACGGTTTTCTGATTTGTTTTATGAGAGTATAATGACACCTTTTCTCGTTCCACACAAAGAAGAAAAATTTAAAATGTCCGCTATTTGTTTACGTATCGCACTTTCCCGCCTAACTCTGCTTGTACCGTCAACAAGTGTCAAGTTACTATAGTTACTTGTTGATTGTATGCCTAGTGTATAAGGCTTATTTTAAAACCTTTATTGGAAGCCTTCTAGCAAACTTTTTCAACTTTTTTTTCAAAAGAGACTATATTACTATAACCTTAATGTCCATGTAAAATATGAACATTGTAGCCCCACCCGTCTGGTCAGAATCGCGGGCCGATTGAAACTGACGAATTAGATGTTAGCAGTAGTAGCAGTAGTAGCAGTAGCTAACATCCTTTAAGTGATTTTGAGCATGTTTCAAGCCATTTTTTCACCAAGAAGGAATAATCGTACCCCAATAAAATTTGGCATGTGTTGTCAGGTACCTAAATCCCCTCGATTGTGATAGTTTTCAAGTTCACATCACGTTACATGACGGCTGAGTAACACCTCGAAATCACCCCAACTCTGCTTGGTGTATAAGGTGCTTGAGTGTGTAGAGCACCGCGGCTTGGCTGCGGCGCCCTAACGGGCACCTAGATTCAACCAAATACAAAAATTTGTAAAAGAACGGCAGCCAAGCTCTCCTTCAAAAAACTTCGGCTGTGAATGCTGTGAGATATAGAAGTTGAGCCAAGCTTTTTATTCTTTCTCCCTAGTTTCGCTTTGAAAATAAGAAAGATCATTTCACCTGTTGACGAGCGCCAAACCAACGATTTTTGTGGTAAAAAAGTAAAATTTTTAAACTCGAAATCATAAAAAAAATATTTGGCCATGAACCAAATTCAATGGCAAAGCCATTTTTTATGATTTCGAGTTTAAAAATTTTACTTTTTTACCACAAAAATCGTTGGTTTGGCGCTCGTCAACAGGTGAAATGATCTTTCTTATTTTCAAAGCGAAACTAGGGAGAAAGAATAAAAAGCTTGGCTCAACTTCTATCTCACAACATTCACAGCTGAAGTCTTTTGAAGGAAAGCTTGTCTGCCGTTTTTTTTTTTTTTTCAAATTTTTGTATTTGGTTGGATATTACATCTTTTTGTTGTTCGATTGCTATCAAGGTGTGAATGAGGGACTTTGAATGATTAAATTTGATTAAAGTTGTTTTTTGACATTTTTGGGCCCACGGTCCCCCCCAAAGATACCCCGTGTGTTTTAAGCACTAGATATATATAATGGTTAAGAGCATGTTTAATTTTAAACTTGCACAAATTACAACGCCTGAGTAATTACGCGTTTTGATTTTGAATTTGATTTTCCCCGGTCCCAATTGCCCGGTTTTGGTTATATGAGGTACATCTGAGTGTGGCCCAAGTTTCAAAGTTCTAAGATGAACCGTTTTCGCAGTATAGCGTATTATTCCTAAGAGTACGGAATTACCTACTTTTGATAATTTTGATTTTCTCCGGTACCCGTTACCCAATTTTGCTTTCCATATTCAAAAGTGATAAAGAATAAGAGATATCAAATGTATTCTACGTTTGAAACATCTCAGTTGTAGCGTTTTCTTTGAATGATTCATTTCTTAAAGTTCAGATATGTTTTTTGTCATTTTTGGGCCCATTGTCATCCCCGAATTTAGCCCCTTGTGTTTTAGACGCAAGATATTTATAATGGTTAATAGCATGTTTAATTTCAACTTTGTACAAACTACCACGCCTTGGTAATTACGCGTTTTGATTATCATCCAAATTTAGATTTTCTCCGGCCCCTGTTACCCGATTATGGTTTTGAAAGCAATAGTCACTGCGTCTGAAGAACATCTAAGCGTGGTCCAAGTTTCATAGTTCTTAGATTTACCGTTTTCTCTGTAGGCTAAATTAATCTCCGCGGAGAACTAGCCAGCCAGCCAGCCAGCCGAAAGGAATTTGACGATGTTGAGACCCTTTTTAACACAGAACGAGTTGTCGGATCGACTTAATTTTTTTTTGTATGTCATGGACCACATACCAGGTCATATACCGAGTTTCAAGATTGTAACTCTTTCGGGGCGGCGTGTGCAGATAGCTGAAAATCCCCCAACTCTGGTAGCTGTATACAGGGCTGGAGTTCGTGTCGCCTAAGCAGTCGCATGCGCTTGTCTGCCGGGTGACGACCGTCGCCCTAGATATTTTTTTCACCAAATAGTAGCTAACATCCTTAAAGTTATTTTAGCATGTTTCAAGCCATTTTTTCACCAAGAAGGAATGCTCGTACCCCAACTAAATTTGCTAAATTTGGCATTTGTTGTTAAGTACCTAAATCCCCTCGATTTTGATAGTTTTCAAGTTCACATCACGTTTCATGACGGCTGGGTGACACCTCGAAATCAACCCAGCTCTGATTGCTGTATAAGGTGCCTGAGTGTGTAGCTCCCCGCGGCTTGGCTGCGGCGTAAGGTGCCTGAGTGTGTAGCGCACCGCGGCTTGGCTGCGGCTCCCTAACGGGCACCTAGATATAAAATATAAAATTTTAATTAAAAAAAATAAATCAAGTAAAAATTAAAATTCTATTTCGTAAACATTTACACTCTAAAATTTATTTTATTTTTTGTTGGATGAGCGAAGCAAAGACTTCGATTTCACTTCATTTCATTTTTTAATTTCAGGGTTCGATTCCCGCTAAAGTCAGAAGTTTTTTAACTTCTGATTTGGACTTAAGTCCATCAGTTCTTGTCTTAGGAGTTTGTAAACGGTGACTTTGGAGCCGTCCTAGCAACGAAGCACATAATAAATTTCAGAGTTGTTCTGAATCGGCCTTGTTGATTCTGGCGTTGATTCGCGGGTGTTCGCACTGTTCATACCACTGATTGCTATATTTCCTATTAAAAATATCGATCTTTGGTTGGTTATCGCTCACTCGTCGATTGCGTCGGGGCCTGCAGGGTTGGCTTGGTCGCTTTGATTTAAAGTCCCCCACTGAAAATCAGTTATATAACTGAGTGGGTAGACTCTAAATAAAATTTATTTATTTATTTATTTATTGACTCCCCAAAAAATTAAGCTCGAATGTTTTTTGTCCTGTCTGTTTGTTTGCGCTCTACCGGACAAACGGCATATGCGATCTTGTTGAAAATTGGAGGGGACCTTCGTTTTCTTTAAACTTAGACTACCAAGGTTTTGGGAATAATCGAAGAAATATTTTTTATGAATATCGTACTTTTACGACTTTTTTCGATTTTTAATGCGATATTTTCGTGATATTTGGGCAGATTTGACCAATCGGGTGGGGCTACAACGTTCATAATTTCACACAGACATTAAAGTTATGGTGATGTAGTACCTTTTGAAAGAAAAATTTGAAAAAGTTATCCAGAACTCATAGAAATAAATGTACAAATATAATTGTTTTGAGGAATATAATTGGATGAGCGTAGCGAGCGAAGCGAAGATTCCATTTCACTACACTGGAGAAAAAAATCCGGAATGTTTTTTTTTCTTTCTTTCTTTCTTTCTTTCTTTTTTTGTATTTTTGTGTGTCTGTGAACACGATTCCGGCTAAACCAATACTCCAATTGCGATGAAATTTTATGGAGGTCTATGAAATCTCTGAACGAAGAACTGCACGGGGGGAAAAATTGATCGAAAAATTATTTCTCATGAAAATCGCAATTTTACGATTTTATTCGATTGTAAAAAAAATTCTTCGACTTATAACATCTACATGCTTTGGCCGATTGTAATGATTTTTTCACAGAACCTTAATTTTATGAATTAATATATTCGGGTGAAATTTGAGCGCAATCGAAATATTATTTCTTATGAAAATCGCAATTTTACAATTTTTTTCAATTTTTAACATTTCTTCGACGAATAAAACCTACATGCTTTATCCGATTGTAAAGATTTTTTTACAGAACCTTTATTTTATTTTATATATTCGTGAGAAATTTGAGCGTAATCGAAAAATTATCTATTAAAAAAATCACAATTTTCTGCTTTTTTTGTTTAAAAAAAAATACGCTCATCCATCAACGCGGCGGGACTTAAGCGTTTTCTTAGTAACAATTAACAAGTAACAATAAAAACTTGACAAAATCACCTACAATGCATTCAAAAAGCACTTGCAAAGGAAAAGTGGTCCTACGCAAACTAAAATTTACAAAAAAGCTCATCCATCAACGCGGCGGTACTTAAGCGTTTTCCTAGTTAAATAACATTATACTGCTTGCATTATAGAGCATGAGGTGATATGGTTACGAAATCCAGTAATTGCTTATTGCTTAAAAATTTGTTTTGCCTACAAATGCTTGTTTTTTATGCAATATACGAACAATAGACACATTATACTAAATAGCATTGACCTACTCTAACCTGATATCGCAACGTTGCTACACCTTATTCGAAATCAGACATACTAATTCTATTCGAAGGACGTACTGATTTACATGGAAAAACTATAAATAGTTATTCGAACAAGTCACTGTTTTCAAAATGACAGAACATAAATAATAATAATAAATAATAAATTACCATTTATACTATTTATATTCTAATTCTAATTACTGTGCTAGTTATTCACTCCCTCTCTCTCAGGAGAGGGTATATTTTTACTATGTACGAATCTGTGAATAAAGAATGAAACGAAATGAAACGACACGATGTTCTGTAATGTAGTTTGCTACCGAGGACACCTAATACATCTCAAATAGTGGACAATGGAAATAATGTTATTTGTTTAACGGCACTCGTATTTTCATTTTTTTCATTTTCATTTATTTACTTTTATTTAGCCATATTGCTACTATACAATTGTCACATAATAATTTACAATTTTGTCTTTTCACATAGACACACACATAAAATATATATCAAATTATTCTTTATTTTTAATTATATATTGTTGACATTTTAATTTAAAACTATGGACATATCTTACCCCCTTTATATCTGCTGGCAATTTGTTTTATTCTCTGATTCCAGCATAAAAAACTGATCTTTGGTATTTTTTGGAATTACATCCACTTACATATAGTTCTTTTTAGAGTTGTCGGACTCTCTAGAATGTCCCCCACTTTTCTTTTTTTTTTTTAAATAACGGCAAATAATTAATTTCAATCTTTATATAAAATTTTATCACAAATTTATTTTTCTTGAACTGTTAAACCACTTAAACTTTATCATTCAGAGATTGGCTTTATTTTTTTGAATGTTAAACCACTTAAATCTTTTACTTTTCAGAGATTGGCGTTATTTTTCAATTGTAAAAGACCATTGCCTTTTTTAAATTTTTAAATTTTTGTTAATCTTTTCCCCAGCATTATAATATTTTGTTGACAGTATTTCAATTTTTTTTAATCGAATTATAAATTGAAGGCCCAATCGCAAAAACCAGGTAGCTCCATTTTCGGCCATTTTTTTTGTTAATATACGAAAATTTTTAGTAAAAAACCCCATCTTGAATGGTGCAAGAACCATGTAGCTCCCATGTTACAAATCCCACTCAAAGGGAAAAGGGAGCTACCTTCTTTTGGGAAATTTGACAACAAAAACCCAGGCAGTCCAACTCCGACTCAAAATTTAAAAATGAATAAAAAATGGATATCCTTTTTTTGGGCAAGGGGCCCTTTCAATTATTAATCTTGTCTTTTTCGAAAATTTTCTATGACTTTTCTCATTTTTCCCCCTTTTTTGGAAAAGTTTCTTAAAAACATTATTTGCGTTGTTTAAAAATCAATTTTTTTACCCAGTATTATTCCAAGATTTTTGGGAAATTATTAACTTTTTAAATTTTTTTAAATTTCAATTTTTGGGTTTAAAATTCAAAATTAAATTTTATTTACATTTTCCCCTATTATCTTCCATTAGTTTTTTTAGTATTCATCTTTAGTTATTGATCTAAAACCAAAGTTAAATCTTCTTTAACTCATTATTCATTTTTTTAAATTTTTTTTTTTTATTTTCATTTACTGAATGCCCATATCTCAGCATACTTTTAATAACTAGAATTCTTAGAACAGTTAGGTTTAAAAATTTATAAACAATATTTGCTTATCATTTTTTTTTTAAATAAATTTATATTTTAAAATTTAAAAAGATGAAGCAAATTTCTTTACCTTTAAATTTAATTATTAATTTTTAAAAGAATATGAAAGTCCAAATATTGTTTATACTTATCAGATACATTTTTAAAAAATGTATCATTTTTATGAAAAGGTGGATGTCATTCATTATATTAAAATAACAAAGGACCGATTACAAACCCTGAGGCACCCAATTTTCCATGTAATCTCCTCAGATAGCTGTCTCCATATTTACTTTTTTTTCTAGTTTTGAGTTTTGGGGGTTCCCCGACATGGGTATTTTTCACCTTCAATTTTTGACATTTAGCCAATATTTCAAGTCTAAATGGTTTTTAATTATTAAAACATTTCCACTGCTTTCTAATATAAACAAAAAAATTTATGGAAAGGTTGTAACCCACGATAAAAAAAAGCTTTTCAAAATGAAAAATAAAATTTTTTTGTAACCTCCTCAGACCCGGGTTAATATTAACATACGCCCCCGGGTGTCGTCATGGAGACGGTGGGTTGAGGACAGAAAACTTTTGCTTAGGCCTACCTAAATCACCAACATCTATCGACACACAATTTGTATTTATATGTTAAAAATTTTTGGCACCATTAGGTAATTTTGAGCCAGTGCAGATTGTGTATGTGCGAATTTAGTTATGGGAGTTTTTTTTTCTTGTGGGAGAAAATTTCCCCGGGGGTTTTAACCCCCGGATAATAGTTGGCCAAACTGGGTGTTGGATAATAGGACAAATCGAAGGGTATCCGTGGTGGTTAAGAAAACCAAACCATTGCATTCGCTTAAGAGTTTTACGAGACTGAATGCCCGGGCATGCCAAAAAGCATAAAATTTCAATTTTTAAACGCTCTGGGAAAAATTGAAACGTCATATTAGAATTCTAAAATCCACAGGACACAGATTTTTTTATGCAGAAGAACATAAAAAAAGAGAATGATGTAGTAAAAAACCCCTATATACACAATTGTTTTGCATAAAGTAAACGCAAGGGAAAAGAAGAGGTGTTCCCGCCGCGTTGATTTCACGTTTAAAAAGGGTGAATATAGGGTTTATTAATAAAGGAATTCGGTTTCTTGTGTTTTTCTGCATAAAAAATCGGGTTTTTTTGGCTTTTTAGAATTCGTGTATGTGATTAAATTTTTTCCAGCGTTGTAGATTAAATTTTGAGTGCTTACGAGCGTGCCAAGGTTAATTGTCTAGTGAAGACCTTAAGAGGAGGGGATAGTAGCAAAATTAAAACCACGCGAAAATACGGTTTTTTCGTGATATCCGAGAACGACCAAAATTTTAAAAACTGATTTTAGACCGAATTGGGTTTTGTTAAAAACTATATAATGAAGAAAAAATATTGTAATGTGATGGAAATTAAAAGTTTTTAACTAAATGTAATTAATTTAGGCATTTTAAATTTTAAAACCGCCCCAATTATTATATTTGAAATTTTTTCTTGCATTATATTGTTCTAAAAAAAAAAAACCCCAATTCGGTCTAAATCCTTTTTTAGATATTTTGCATCTTTCCCGAGTCCCCACGAAAAACGAAATTTCGCGTAGTTTAATTCGCGAGTCCCCACCCTTTTAAACGACTGGGGGAAAACTTGGGGGAAAAACTTCTTTGTCTCGACGAGTTCAAACCCCGGTAAACCCCCAAAACAGATTTTAACTCTTTTGTTGAACTTGGCCACTGTGGGTTTACCTGAAAGAAAAGTTATTGAACACTTCTGAAAAACCATTGAATGTAAAGGATGGAGCTTGGGGTTTCCTTTAGCAATTAAAAATAGGACAGTTGTATCTAACTTCGCACGATTTGGCCTCGTCGTCACAAATTTCCAAGAACCAAGTGGTTAACAGGGGACACGGATTGGCAAAATCAAAGCGCGCATCAGGCGTTGATATCACTACCAAATTTTGCATGAAATTGTTAAAGATCCATTGCGAGGTATAAGTACAAAACGTGAAAAAATGGAAATTCCAAAACATTGATTTCAATTCTGGAAATTCTTACCTTTTATCCATAACCATGCAACCAAAATTAACATGCGCGTTCTGATTGATCTAAACGTTGATGTCCATTATGCAAATTTACGTATTTTTGTACACTTGTAATAAATTCTCGAAGTTGACTTCAATGGAGTAAATGAGGATGTTTTCACTAATTTTTAATTCAAAAGCAATGAATTTATTTAAGAATACGCGTACTGGATATCATAGATTTATTCTTCAAAAACTTTAGTGGGAAATTTGATTACGATCTTTTAAACATTTAACCGAAAAAAAACGGAAAGCTGAGCGCCTAAACATCGTCTTCGTGCCAGTCTAAAACGACTGCTCTTAAAAGTTTAACAACATATGCCTACTTATTATCACACTTGTGGTGAATGGAGGGCCCGGGGGAGATATTTTTCCTTAGTTTTCAGTCTTTCAAAAAAGGGCTAAAAACGTAAAAAAATTCTTGACAAAAAATTTTTTTGACAAAAAGGCTGCATTCCCCTAGTATGAATGAATGTGAAATCATTTCGCAGTCAAGAGAGTAATTGAGGAGCATTAAAAGAAGGAGCTATACAAATGTAAAAAAAAGTACGTTTGGCAACGTTTTAGCTGTCAAAGCTAAAAAGCCTATCAGTTTTAAGTTTTAACTACTGAAACTTTGATCAACTTTATTTTTTTACATGAGACTTAGCCTCTCTATAGATCCCTCAATTATCAAAGTCTAACTTATTATATATGCTGTGTATATCGTGGGAATAATGCATTATGATAATTAGTAATGAAAGAAAAAAACATATGTAAATTTAAAACAATGCAGTAAACCACTGCCTTATTAATATTAATAACTTGGTACAAAAGAATATTAAAATATTTAAATGGTGGAAAAAACAAATATTTGTGTTACGGTAATCAATACCTGTTGCCACGTCCAACTCTGTGTTGCGTCGCCACTGAAGATAGGCCTAGCTCCATCATCTTCTCTCCTGCCACCACTCTTCCCTTTCCACCACATCCAAGTCTCTCCTCTCAGAACACTACGATAGAGTGCACATGCACACAAATTGCATATCATTTAGTTACAACTGGAATGAGGAAAAATTCCCAAAAAAGTTTCAAATAGGTTTCGTCGACTCGGTATGTTACATTTTATATTTGAATAAGAATAGAAAATATTTTTTTTCCTGCGCCTTTATTAGAGTCTTTATTTTTTTATCAGTTTTACCCTTAAGAGGGTACGCTGAGCTTGGCCCAACTCAAATGCGCGCAAACAGGTGTTGATGATTTCTGCTGAACGGTTGGTAATATCATTACCAAATTTTGAATGGTGTTTTAAAAAAAGGCTTTTTTATTGATATCCGTAATTGTTTCACAAAAAAAGCGTTAAAGATCCATTGCGAGACATAAGTTCAAAAAATGAAAAATGGGGAAAACCAAAAAATGGATTCATTCGGAAATTCCACCAAACCGTTTATCTTTCACAAAACCAAATTAACCTGCGCGTTAACCCTTGATTTAAACGTTGGGTTCCATTATGCAAATTTTAGTGAAAAAAATTGTTCACTTTGATAAATTTACGAAGTTGACCAAATTGAGAAAATTTTTGGTGATTTTTACAAATTTAATTCAAAATCAATGAAAAAATTTTGGAATACGCATAATGGATAACATAGATTTATTCTTTAAAAGTTTGTTGAAAAATTTGATAATGGTGTTATAAACCCTTTACCCCAAAAAAACCAGAAAGCTGAGCGCTTAAACTCGCCTCCGTTCTAGCCTCAGCATACCCTCTTAAGCATGCCAAACATATTTGTATTTTTCAGTCTTTTTGACCAGTCGTCCCTTTGGTCTCTCGCTCTTTTTGACCTGTTGCTCTTCTTGGAGAAACGTTCATTGGCATAAAGTTATCTACAGTTAAAAAAAAAAATTACAAAGGAGGACAAATAAATAAATCTATTTCTCGATTTGATTAGTCGATAAACACTCCCGCAGTTGTAATTGTTATTATTTACTACAATTCAGAAAATTTAAAAAATCCCACCCAACCGGGGGAAACCGGGATCCGGGGTTCGATTTTCCCGGGTTTGGGGGGGCTTTTTTAAAATTTTTGAAATTTTATTTATAATAAATAATTCTTATATGCGTCGCGCTTGTTGCTAGGCTGTTTTGACCTTGCGCAACCCAAATCTAGTTGCTAAGCAACCTTAAAAGAATAACACAGGTTAAAGCAGATTTCCTCCCTGGATTTCAAAAGTTTCACTTATTTTATTTATTTATTATTATTAAAAAAAAAAGATAGGCATACACGAGACTATAATATATGATTTTTTAAACTAATTTTTTTAAATTGCAATTACCTTATATTATCGAGATCACCTTTATCCAATATTACGTCCTTGGTTGTTATACAATTACAAAAATAATTGCAGGGTACGGGGTCAAATTGTTATGCAAACTTCTATTGTGAATAGTAAAAAATTGTCTTTGTTAATGGTTGTTTTTACAACTCTTATATTAGCTTCATGTGTTTGTCTGACTTTCTGTCTGTCTGTCTGTCTGTCTGTCTTTCTGTCTGTCTGTCTGTCTGTCTGTCTGTCTGTCTGTCTGTCGTCGTATGTCTGTCTGTCTGTCTGTCTGTCTGTCTGTCTGTCTGTCTGTCTGTCTGTGCGATCCCATACGGCCAAATAGCCGAACTGATTTAGTTAAAATTACACTGCTTACAAAATGAGCTAAATCCGTTAAGATTTTAACCTACAATAATTTGAAGAATAGGTTGCAAATGTGTGGGATTCCATTTAACGACAATGCTTTTGTTCTTAAAAATAAAACTTGTATTGAATAATTTTTTTGAACGTCAGGCGGTGACCAAGGTGCAAACAATTGCTTTATCATTTTACAAGATTGTTGTTTTAATGAGGTAGGTCGTTTTAAAATTCATGGTTCAAGTAGTGTCGAAATTTTAAAATGTATATACAATAATTAGATTTTAATATTTTTCATAAAATCTGCTTTGACCAGGAAATGTTATCCGAAATATTATAGGCATTCATGATCATAGGATGTGTCTGAATTAGATTCCAAGTGTAGGTCCAGGTCAAATCCAAGTCCACGTCCAACAACGTATATTGTACTAATTCTCGGTCAATGACCTAAGACGTACTGTCTAAAATTCTAGGTCTAACTCTAGATCCATTCTCGGTCAAAAGTGGCAAATGGACATATGGTAATCGAACGTGTTCACATTTTTAGTCTAGTTTAGGTCCGGTTCAGAATGGCTGAAAGTGACAATGAGCGAAACAACAATTGAATGTACATTTAATATGTTTGTAGGAATTAAAGGTTTGTTTGTTCTTATCACGTATTGAACAGTTTCACAAAACGCACAAATAGTTTTCGTAACTCAAAAGCTTTACAAAGGAACCTCAAGAACACACCTTACCCAACTTTAAGTAGTGTTGACTTTGCCCGATAGGTAGCTCTACTCTACACCAGGAAGGAACTTATAAAGGGGGAATTAAACCAATTAGTTCATACATGTACCGAAGGATAAGTGGGGGTCCTGGGTGCTTACCCCCTGGAAAAATTATCCTTCAAGGTCATTATGGTGTTAATATGTGCGTTTTAAAGCAGCACAATAACCAAGTTTGTATCTACTAAAATCACCTTCTGGTCAGAAGGTAATTTATCTTTAGTATTGCGATAGAACAGTTATTCTTTTTTTGGCAAAACGGGGGGGGGGGGGGTTATGTCCCCCTTTTCACTCCCCCCTTGGATACGCCATTGGCTAGTATTGTCCTAAACTGTTCTGGCATATTATAATGAGAGTATGTTTGACGTTAAGTTGGAACTGGAACAAGACCTGAGACACATCCGGAGTTATCATAATATGTTCGCATTTTAATTATGGGTTTCCGACACATATTAATTTATAAAAGTCACACACACACCAAATGCTGCCACCTCCTACCCACTCTTGACAAACTCCGTTAATAGTGAGGCTTTAATCATGATTACATTGAGCGAGCATCTCTAGAGGTTAGCGGAAACTCCGCTAGGAGGTTCACCGACCTAGACTTGAAGTTCGTCACCCCGGATGCTGCCACCTCCTATCCACTCTTGACAAACTCCGATAAAGTAGTCGCCGTTTTGAAAGCAAGGTTAGCAATCTAAAACAAACGTATAAGTTTGATAATTCAAACTTATTTCCATTTTAACACCAATGTTTTGGTCAGTTTGTCGGCCAATTTCAATGTTTTTAACCACTTTTGATAAATATTTACTGAAGGGTATAGGACCCTTTGGGCCGTATAAATAATAAATAATAAAATAAAAAGTAAAAAAATGTTATGTTATTTTGATGTGTGAATTGGAAATGTCTATAGGCAGTTAAGATGAATAATAAATACAAAATTAAGAGCAGATTGCCGTTGGAAGTATTCGCTCTGCGGCCGTACAAATCATAGTCGCCTTTTAGCAACGAGCTATTTTCTGTCGGAATAATTATAAGTTTGTCATCTCCAACTACTACTTTGTTAGATGTTTCTTATTTCTATTCCAATCTCTCGTTGTTAAAAAACAAATCACGTTTTCCCTTACCTCGCTGAAGTATTTTGCAGAAAGAGGTTCAAAACCTGGTCCCCTGAACTCAACAGGTCTGCCAGCCCTGGCCATCACAATCAACATAGAACGCTTGAAGCTCGTCGAGGCCCTGAGCCAGTCCGAAGCGAACATGGCCCTGCCTACTGCCTCACTCTGAAACACGATGATTTGCACACTTTACAAAGGAAAGCAGTACTGTGTTGCATTCCTTGTGTTCGTCTAATATACCTTTAAACCATGTTGTTACAAATTTATATAGATCATTAGTGCTAGGCGCGAAGGAACTCTTTTCCATACATCTTTTGCCATACAATTAACACTTTTAAATTTGCAAAAAGCACCGGAGCTATTTTTCTCAGGCTAGTCAGATTCAAATATTCTCTATGCATACGCTCATCTTTTAAGGCAAACAATACAACTTAAAGATGTACTTACCTGGTAGGATACTAAATTCGCCAACATGCTGATTGTTATGAAAATACCAACAGTGTGAATAGATACACACAGTTGTAAAATGGTCTTAACGGAAACTGCTTCAATCTGGAAGGAAAACCAAGATGATTAATAATCAGATTTAATTACTCCCTGCTAACATTTGAAAAAAATAGACGAAAAGTGTTACCTTGTTAATTATGTCTTACGGTTTATTTGAATTTTACATAATATGTAGTTACAATTTCTATTATAAATATTTTTTTTAAAATTTATATCAATTCAATTTATTGTCACATCACAAAGAAACCCACAAAGCCCGTTATGCGGCCTTATCTGTGGAATAAAAACAAACAAAAATAACAAAATTAAAAAATGAAAATTAAAAAAAATAAAAAATAAAATAAAAATAAAATAAAAAAAAACAAAAAAAACAATTATAGCAAAGGAAACCACAATATGAAAAACCATAGTCAAATCACAAACATAAAATAAACAAATTAGAATAGATTAACCGTATCTTACAATAAAATAAAACACAACACAAGTTCAATGCTTTTTTTTGCGTCATCCCTTACGTCCCTCCCTTCGTCTCGATTTGCCAAGTTGCATAAATATGAGACGTAAAGCAACATCTAATCAATTTTATGCTACAAAAATATTTCAGAAACCCATTAGAAATAATGCTAAAAAATGTGTACGAAACAAGGTAAGAGCGAAACAGATTAAGGCAAGAGCACACAATTGAGTACTAAAGTTACTAAATCTCTATCATGAATCTCTAAGTAGGTTAATACAATCTATTGTAAATAAAACTGTGGTGTTTCAAAGTGAGTGAGTAAGTGAGTGAGTGAGTGAGTGAAAGAGTGAGTGAGTGAGTGAGTGAGTGAGTGAGTGAGTGAGTGAGTGAGTGAGTGAGTGAGTGAGTTTTTATGTACCGAAACAATTAAAATGTCATCGGCATAAATAAATATAAAGCAATAATAAAAACCTTTAACAAAATCATTTACGTGCAACAAAAATAGAATTGGACCCAAAATAGAACCATGAGGAACTCCTGAAATAACATTACGTCCGTGGCTTAAAAAATCATGAGTGCTCAACGCAATGGTAAGACAATACTTCCCCCGTATTAAAATAATTATTTTTATCCAATACTTACATGCATTAACACCATCATTGTGCCTCCATACACAACAATATTTATCACTATAATGACGACGAAAAAAGAGCGAAGAAGTTTCCCAATATCATTAGCAAAACTGAAAATTAACAATATTATTATATTTTTTACGTACACAAACACAACAATCACAACAAATTACAGCCTAGAGAAATAAGGTGAAAAAACAAAGTGACGAGCCTTCCCTTTCGGAACTTGTACTCACGTTTGTGAGGGTCAACTTTTAAAATTTAATCCGGGTATATATAAGAGTTTTTTTTTTATTTTACCCATTTTTTAATTTTTTTTGATCAATTAAAAAAACATTTTTACCACATGCCAATGGGAGAACAAGTGAATTTTTGAGAGGAGATTGAAAATACAAATCTGTGAAAAAAGGCTAAAAATGGGAAAAATTAGTAAATTTTCCTTTTTCCCGGAAATTTAATAAATCTCTAGTATTACTATTATTTGAGGTACAAAAAATGCAGAAAGAGCAAAAATTTCAGAAAAATATCTTGTTTTAGAAATTTATTTTGAATTGAAAATTTTACGTAAATTGAAAGACAAATAGTTCGACACGAACTCCAGCCCTATATACAGCTACCAGAGTTGGGGGGTTTTCAGCGGTCTGCACACGCCGCCTTGAAAGAGTGACAATCTTGAAACTCGGTATATGACCTGGTATGTGGTCCATGACATACCAAAAAAAAAATCAACCCGATCCGACAACTCGTTCTGTGTTAAAAAAGGCTCTCAACATCGTCAAATTCCTTTCGGCTGGCTGGTGGCTGGGTGGGTGGGTGGCTGGCTGGTGGCTGGCTGGCTAGCTAGTTCTCCGCGGAGATTAATTTAGCCAACAGAGAAAACGGTAAATCTTAGAACTATGAAACTTGGACCACACTTAGATGTACTTCAGACGCAGTGACGTTTGCCTTCAAAACCAAAATCGGGTAACAGGGACCAGAGAAAATCAAAATTTGGATGATAATCAAA
This sequence comes from Sweltsa coloradensis, assembly GCA_024449915.1. Lineage (NCBI taxonomy): Eukaryota > Metazoa > Arthropoda > Insecta > Plecoptera > Chloroperlidae > Sweltsa > Sweltsa coloradensis. The sequence goes on from JAMZAV010000757.1 coordinate 120,707, forward strand.
ACGCGTAATTACCAAGGCGTGGTAATTTGTACAAACGTGAAATTAAACATGCTATAAACCATAATAAATATCTTGCGTCCAAAACACAAGGGGCTAAATTTGGGGATGGGCAATGGGCCCAAAAATGACAAAAAACCTATCTGAACTTTAAGAAATGAATCATTCAAAGAAAACGCTACAACTGAGATGTTTCAAACGTGGAATACATTTTGATATCTCTCATTTTTTATCACTTTTGAATATGGAAAGCTTAATTGGGTAACGGGTACCGGAGAAAATCAAAATTATCAAAAGTAGGCATTTCCGTACTCTTATGAATAATACGCTATACTGAGAAAACGGTTCATCTTAGAACTTTGAAACTTGGGCCACACTCAGATGTACCTCATATAACCAAAACCGGGCAATTGGGACCGGGGAAAATCAAAATCAAAATCAAAACGCGTAATTACTCAGGCGTAGTAATTTGTACAAGCTTAAACATGCTCTTAACCATTATAAATATCTAGTGCTTAATACACAAGGGGTATCTATGGGGGGGGGCTTTGGGCCCAAAAATGTCAAAAAACAACTTTGAACTCAAATTTAATCATTTAAAAGTCCATCATTCACACCATGATAGCAAACGAACAACAAAATGATGTAATATCCAACCAAATACAAAAATTTGTAAAAAAAAAACGGCAGCCAAGCTCTCCTTCAAAAGTCTTCGGCTGTGAATGCTGTGAGATATAGAAGTTGAGCCAAGCTTTTTATTCTTTCTCCCTAGTTTCGCTTTGAAAATAAGTAAGATCATTTCGCCTGTTGACGAGCGCCAAGCCAACGATTTTTGTGGTAAAAAAGTAAAATTTTTAAACTCGAAATCATAAAAAATGGCTTGGCCATTCAGAGCCGAAGACTTTTGAAGGAGAGCTTGGCTGCTGTTTTTTTTTTTTTTTTTTTTTACAAATTTTTGTATTTGGTTGGATTATATACTACAACATCCTAACAAATATATTGAAACGAAGGACAATGTTGTTTTATCTTGCAACAATATATACTACAACATTCCAACAAATGTATTGAAACGAAGGACAATGAACATGTTGTTTTATAATGTCCTTCATTGCAAAACATTTTGTTTCCTTTTTGAAGTAAAGTATTGGCAGATTTTTTTAAATGCAAATAAAACTATATTTTTATATTTATTTATGTTGTCAAGACGGCTCCAATAGGTATTTTGCATGAATTTTATATTTATAACTTTAGATAATAAATCATCCTGAATACACAATACAGCTTTTATTTTATGTAACACAATTGTTTTGATGTTGTGGCTTGAAGCGTAGTATTTTGTCTCGATTTTATCCAAGATTTCACACAACTGCATTGCACTTGGCTGTGCAAATCGATTGAATATGGATTCTTACATAACCTGTTATCTTAGTCGAAATAACACGAAAAAATTCTAAGAATCTAAGAATAAGAATAAGAATCTAAGAATAAGAATACGAATAAGAATGAGAATGAGAATGAGAATGAGAATGAGAATGAGAATGAGAATGAGAATGAGAATGAGAATGAAAAACGAGAATAAGAATAAGAATAAGAATAAGAATAAGAATAAGATCTAAGAATAAACATTAGCAATAAAACACAACAACTAGGACCCTGTTAAAGCATTTCATGGCTTTGAGCGTGGCCCAGATCTTGTCAAAACTGCGCCACCGTAGCTTGTTGTATTGTTGTCAAGAGAGAATCCAAAGCATTTGGTATATTACATTTTTTGCGTTATACTTCAAGAGTATTAGGGAGACCGTGGCTGATATAGAGTCTGTTATTTAGCGGACCTAGTGGCAACACTAAAAATACAGTGTGTAGCAGAGTTGACAAAGAAGTTTCTTCGCCGTTCGGGAGGTCGTCCAACTCCTTTCCCGCCCTAGGTTAAATAAAAAGTCGGTATTTGGCGTTTGGACTCGAACGTTCCGCGCGACTCTTTGGTTGTTGATGGAACTACTTCAATAAAATATGTCAATTTTCTACAATAAGTTAACAGTCGTTGACGACGCACCCGTGAAACCTTTAAATACTAAATACGGTCGAATGTGGGCGAATGTTTTGGCATAAGAAAACTTCCTTAATTGATGAGGATATTTCTGATGCAGTAGATCTAAGCCTAGGACCTAGGCCTTAAATATGTATTGTTTTGTTCAAGACTCGATTTGAGTGCCAAGGGCGTAGTTAAGTCTGAAAACTCTTTTGTGGCCTTGGGCCTAGGCCACACTTACGTCTTAAAGTTTTAAACATGGCGTATCTCAATGAATTTCGTACTAAAATGTCAGTGACACCTGCGCAACACTTTATATAACATAGTACAATAATAATTTAAAAGTTACCCTTATGAAAAAGAACTACCGAAAAACTACAAAAAAAAACTACTAAAAATAACTGTAGTTTATTTAGAGTAGTAATTTAGGACCGTTTCAGGAAAAAAAACTTCGTTTGGAAAACACTAAAATTAACTATACTTCCCTATAACTACTGGCAAAAACTACGGGATATTACTACGGAAAATAACTACTAGCTATAACTACTGGCAAAAACTACGGGATATTACTACGGAAAATAACTACTAGCTATAACTACTAGCTATAACTACGGAAAATAACTACTAGCTATAACTATATAACATAACTACTAGCTATAACTACTGGCAATAACTATGGGAAATAACTACGAGATATAACTACAGAACATTATTTAAAATTACTAGTATATTAGCAATACTACGGGCTTAAAACTATGGGATGCAGAGTAAGAATAGAGGACCATGCACTGAGGCTAGGTATAGCTAATCTACAACTAAAGACAAGGGTGTGCGGCGAAATGTTTACATTCAGACATGCGTGCATTGTAACACACCCAGAGGTTTGTGATTTCTCTACAGATCTAGAGTATCTAAATTCTACCTTAGTGTGGAAACTGCTTCTGGCTCGTGCGAATATACTACCTTAGTATGGAAACTGCTACTGGCTGTGGCTTATGTGAATATTACCTTAGTGTGGAAACAGATTCTGGCTCGTGCGCGTGTGAATATAACTACTAAGTAACTGCTTCTGGCTCGAGCTCGTACGAATATACTACCTTAGTATGGAATCTGCTTCTGGCTCTGGCTCGGGCTCGTGCAAATATACTACCTAGTGCTGGAACTGCTTCTGGTTCGGGATCGTGTGGATATATTATATCTTAAAATGGAATCTGCTTCTTGCTTAGGTGCTTGCGAATATAATACCTTTGTATGTAATCTGCAACTTCGTCTGGTTCGGGTGCGGGCGCAGGTCTTATCTTGAGTTTGAAGACTGTGTGGTAGATATATGTGGGGTTGTATTATCGCATGCGTTTGTATTGCCCTTATTTTTACCGGCATAGATCTTACCATCTTGACAAACGCATCTGCGACTAAGTAACGGACCGGGCTGGTCATTCAAAATTCAAAACGGGTTTCCCCCACCCCATTCTTGTCTAGTCCATAGAAAAACATCCTCCCTCAACCGCCAGGTCAGACAAAGACAGGTGCCTCGTCTCTCTCTCTCTATCTCTCTCTCTCTCTCTCTCCCTCTCTCTCTCTCTCTCTCTCTCTCTCTCTCTCTCTCTCTCTCTCTCACGCAGCATATATCGACATTATTTCATCATACCTGTTCACGGCAAAATTAAAATTAGATTTCCATCGCAGTGATAAACAGTTTCAAGTTCTAAATACATATGTAATTTCACAATTTTTGCGTTTTGCAACAAACAATTGCTTCCGCGCCCCCAAAGCATTCGTCCTGCATGTGGCCTCTCATCTTGCTGGCATCCTTCCCGTAGGGCGAGATGTACACATTCCTTTCTTTTCCAAAAACTTCGTGTATATACTACCAAAATAAAATAATATTTAATTACGAATTATAGAAATGCCGTAGCTATTTGTAAAACACACACAGTTATATTGCTGCTTACAATAAGTTCGAATTGTTAATAAATATTCTTACACCAAAAAACTTTTATAGTTCTATTAAAAACTTTAATGTATTCGGAGTAGAAAAAAAATATATAAATTAATTTTTAATATCGCTAAATTCGTCAAAGTTATTCGAAAAAAGCAACGAATATAATGCAGATATTTTCAAAAACGCAAATTTTCTAAGTTATTATAAAAATTTTAAAATGTTCGAAGTTATTTTTAAAAATATATCATTTCCTGCATTTGTTTGAGGAAAACTACAAAGTAATCGAAGAAAAAAATAGAAATTAAATTAATAGCTTGTAGTTTTTAGAAACAACTACGAAACTATTATAGCTATTTTTTAAACTTCGACATTTCTTAGAGATAGAAAAAAAACCACCAAATAATGATAATTATTTAGAAAACTGCCAAGTAACGGTAGTTATTTAGAAAAACTACCGAATAGTTGTAGTTATTTTAAAAAACTACCAAATAATGGTAGTTATTTAGAAAAACTACCGAATAATGGTAGTTATTAAGAAAAACTACGAAAATGATGTAGTTATTTTAAAAAACTAAGCATTTTCGTAGTTCTTTTTCATAAGGGTAATTGTTTTAAATGCGAGGGCCCTAAAGTAATATGATTGAAATTAAATTAAATTTGACGTTTTGTCTGGATTGTTAACTGCAGCGTCAATGTACATCGATAATCTACTGACTGTATTTAGCGTGCGGTGCTTTTATAGTAGTTACACATTTGAGCCGCCCTCAGCGCGTAGAACGTAAAAGTCCGTTTTGATTTGGGAGTTGGAGGACCTCCCCAACGGGGAAACTTCATTATCGACTCTGGTGTCTACAGTTAACACGAGCTTTGGGCACACACTATTTTTTCGCGGAATGTAAATATCGTTTTGTAACGATTTTTTTTCTTTCATAAGATACATTAGGTCTTCAAATTTAGTTTTGAAACTGTTTATTTAGGATGAATCACAAGAGCAAATCAAAAAAAATATTAAAAATATCATGCAAATAGCCTATTTCAATGTTTACATAATAATATGTACATTTATGGTTCGATTCAAGTCCACATCACAAGTTTAAAAGTCAGTGTGAAGCAGGAATCGAATGTAGCTTAGTGGACGGTAACTCATGATGGTGTCAAATATGAAATGATAGAAGGGTTTAGAATGGGATTATCTAAAGATACGAAGGAGAATTTATTCTGTGCCACCAGTTTTAAGTAACGATAGGAATACAGGAATGGAATGAGTTAAACGATTAAATTGGAAAAGGATTAACCAAGGGAGGAAAGACATGACTGGTTTGTAAGGAAGTGGTATTTTCTAAACAGAGAATTTGTGGAATGCAATCAATTGCCAACTGCAGCTGTTGAGGAATCATTAATGTAAAGGTGCGGGAAAAATATGTGATGTAATTTGTCAAGTAGGGGATATAAAAGTTCTTGACAAATTTGATTCTATTAAAAATTGGGTAATGTTGGGTGCTGCCACATAAAACATATATACAGAAAAACGAAAACAGGCTTACCTCAAAGAGTCTTGATGAAACCTTACGAAGTTTGCCATCTGCACGTCCATTTCCCTGTCAACTTCCTTTCTGGTCACCAAGTGGATTGCTCGATGATACGTAAGTAAGTTGCCGAATCTGTTCGTGATACGGGAATTGTGTTGACCATACCTTGTAGTCAGAGTTCCCGACCTCACAGACCCAGGCGGGTTTACTTCATACCCGCTGGTTCTCACTGTTGCAACCGAGACTTGAGCAGAACGACAAGTTACAGAACGCTCTTCTGCCTCCCGGAGCTTCCTTTGTTTAACCACTTTCATCGAAATGTTTCGAATGTTCTCAAATTTATTGCATAATATTTCCAGATAAACTTTTGCGTAAAGAAAGTAGGAAACATTACCGGTTAACAAAGAGTTTGATGCCAAGTATATACAAGGTAGTTGAATTGCTGTAATCAATTGAGTTATTTCGTAGCCGGGATACGAGGAATCGTCATATGGATACCAGCCACTGCAAAACAAAAGTTCAAAGTCGGGTTAATATAGCAAAAAAGTTTCAACTTTTATTATATAATATATATTATTATTTTAAAAGCAGATTTTGTATTTGTTATATTTTATTCAAATAGTAGTGTTATATATAGAAACAGATAAATAATAAAAAATTGGTTTGAATTAAAAGAATTCCCGAATACATTAATGCTGATACATAAATACTAAATGTATATCAACAATGCAGGATAAATCATAAAAAGGTTCTTATGGATTGAGATTGATTGATTATTTAATTGACGTCTCTATTTCAAGGCGGGATCAAGGCTAGTTAAACCTTATCTTCTATATCCAGCCTTTAAGGAGTTACAAACATACATAATTATATTATAATAGACCATGTAGTTATTGGTCCGATAAAAATTACAGATAATTAATTAAAAACATAAACATTTTCAACAATGATAAACAATTTGTAAAGCTAGTCTTTTATTCGCGCAATCATCCATCTTTTTCATACCAGTTCCTTAGAGTAACAAAGAAGGCGTCCTCATAAAATATTAATAGTGTAACACAGGTTACCGAGCATATTAACATGTAACTTATTAACATTGTTTGGGTTGTTTTGATATTATTTATACCACACAAAAATGCAAAAACTTGCAAAAAAGGGGCCAAGCCGAAAACGAGGAAGATACAAGTAGCTCAACTGCATAAAGTGGTGATATCTAGAAGTGTGGCCAAGCCCATTATTTTGTTTAAAATAATAAATATATTTATTTATTATATAATAAATTCATAATATTATATCAATATCCATATTATTATCTTACTATAATTATGAAATAAATATATTAACAAAAATAACATAAACATTAAATAAATTTATTGAAACATTTACATGTGGAAATATCAAAATTAACAGACGCCATTCAAAATTAAAAGCTTGGTCGATGGATTTGGATTGGTTATGTTTTGGTTAGTCAGTAACGACAACCAAGCTAAAAATTCATCGACCAAGCTTTTAATTTTGAATGGCGTCTGTTAATTTTGATATTTCCACATGTAAATGTTTCAATAAATTTATTCAATGTTTATGTTATTTTTGTAAATATATTTATTTCATAATTAAAGTAAGATAATAATATGGATATTGATATATTGTGAATTTATTATATAATAAATAAATATATTTTTTAGTTTAAACAAAATAATGGGCTTGGCCACACTTCTAGATATCACCACTTTATGCAGTTGAGCCACTTGTATCTTCCTCGTTTTCGGCTTGGCCCTTTTTTTACAAGTTTTTGCATTTTTGTGTGGTACATCAATAATTTTTTTAGAACGTACACGGTATGGATGCTAGCAAGTAGAGAAAATTACTTTATTTACAATGATTAATAATAAATAAAAATAAATAAATTTTATTTAGAGTCTGCCCACTCAGTTATATAAACTGATTTTCAGTGGGGGACTTTATAATCAAAGCGACCAAGCCAACCCTGCAGGCCCCGACGCAAAATGAAATCTCACTCATTGACAATTAAAAGGTTTGAGCATCGCAGTTATAGTATTTTTTTGCATTATCTATGCTTCCGGTCATCTAATCCAATCATCGTTTGTATAGCATATGGCCACTGAGATGACTGACTTCGGTGCAAATTTTGGCTTCTCTAACATCATCCATTGCTTAGCAAAACACGAATTAAATAATTTGTTATTTTTGCATTATCTAAGCTTCCGGTCATCTAATCCAATTACCGTTTGTCAAGCACATGGCCACAGAGATGACTGACATCGGTGCAAAATTTGGCTTCTCTAACATTATCCATTGAGGCCCCACAAACTGATACGGCAAGGGCCAGCCAGCCAGCCAGCCACCCACCCAGCCAGCCAGCCAGCCCAAGAAGAAAGTAATTTCGAACGATCTTGACGTCTCAATAACTTCTAGACGCATCAGCAGATCGGGATGAAACTTGAAATGGGTCATCTCATAGTAAAAGCCCGTCGATTGAAGCAAGTTGCAGGTTTTTATTTCACATGGTTTCGCGTCGGCGACACCGTGTTAAGTGCTAAAGTAGGCGTGCGGTAATAGGTGCTAGTGGAAGCGGAGCCGCGCGTGGCTTGGCCCGGTGCGCTCCCGCGCACCTTGATTGTTTGAACAGTTATCATTATTATTTACTACAATTCAGAAATTAAAAAAGTCCGCCCCAAACCGGGAATCGAACCACGGATCTCCCGCATTCCAGACAGGCGTCTTAACCACTAGACCATCAGGACGGGTACATTTTAAACTCTGAATTGTAGTTGCATTATATATAAATATTTGAAGAATTTGATAGATAGGAAGTAGTGGCACTTTTAAAAGCATAGAAATTATTAATATATTTGTCTCTAATTTCAGACGGAAGAGCATTCTAAGTTTGAGTAGCGTGGATTTTGAATGAATGGTCAATGAGATTAGTTCTGTGTATGAGAGAGAGGGTGAAATAAGGTAGATGAGCGGGCGGTAGAATAGAAGCAGATACATTGTTGATTATGGAAGAAGATTTAGAAATTTGAGAATAGTAAGAAATGAAGAATAAAATAAGTAGAAGAGCACAAGACATCCTGGCAAGCTAAAGATAATGAACTATACTAGGCCGCTTCGCGAACGCTTTTTCTAGTCGCGTTGATGGATGAACTTTTTTGTAAGTTTTTAGTTTGCGTGGGATCTCTTTACTTTTGCAAGTGCTTTAGAACGCATTGTAGGTGATTGTTGTCAAGTTTCTATTGATTCTTCTTAATTGTTATTTTATAATTAAAAAAACTTATATTAAAACTTTTATTTCTATAGATTCTGGCAAGCTTTTCCAACTTTTTCTTTTGAAAACGTACATCATCACCATAACCTTAATATCCTTGTAAAATATGAACATTGTAGCCCGACCCGTTTGGTCAAAATCGGCCCAAAAATCACGAAAATATCGCAATAAAAATCGAAAAAAATCGTTAATGTACGATATTCATGAGAAATATTTCTTTGATTGTTCACAAAATAGTGGCAGGTCTTAGTTTAAAGATATCAAAGGTCCTCTCCAATTTTCATTAATATCGCATATTTAAGCTGTTTGCCCGGTAGAGCGCAAACAAACAGACAGCCAAAAAAAACTTTGGAGGTAAATTTTTTCAGGGGTCAGTGAAATTGAAGTTTTCGCTTCGCTTATTCAATTATGTGACCAAAAAACAGGTTGATAAAGCTGTTTAATGCTATCTCAAACTTATGTTGGTGAAAGGAAATTTTAAATTTATAATATTGACTAATTGGCCTAAACGTTAGAGACACTATTGAAATTATTTTCGTGCAGTCTTGGCATTCTTTAAGACACAGTTCATTATGATATAAGAAAGAGTAAATAAGTCTATCTTACCTGAAAAATGGCTTTCTGTAAGGCAAACACCAAACTGCAATGTAAGTCAGCAAACTTAATGTGAACAATGGAACCATAGCATGTAGGAATTTTAGGAGCCTTCCACAAAAAATATGTGTTTTTCGAAACATGTTCCTTTGCTCTTCATTATCCAGTGTGTGGTTTAAAGTGAAATTGTCAATATCAGTTAATAAATGGTTAATTTTTTTTCTTTTTAAGAATAACATAGCTAATACAAAAAACGAAAACCACCAGATGCATGTCATGTAGGCGTTGTCGACAACAATCTCCAAGTTGTCCCGTCCAATGTACATGGCAACAGGGTGAGTTATCAAGGCACTAATGAACGTAAAGCCAAGAATCATCAACGCGTAGCCGGTACGGAGGAAATGAATCAACGACCGACAGTACTGGTGACTTTTGATGAAATGTTTTAGACGAGGATTAAAATCCTGGATGTAAAAGTCTAGGTTGTGCTCAGAATCCTCGGGCAGATACCCTGTGAAAGGAAATTACGAATCATCATGATCATATAACATAATAATGATTAATCCATTGGAGTACCATTTTTTAAATTTGTATTCAGGTTCTTATGATACAAAATAAAATAGTATTTTTTTCTGATTATTCTAATACTCTTTTTTCGGGGAATTATTTTTAAATTGTTGCCAAATTTTTTATTTGATTTAGCATATTAATCTTATATAGAAAAATATGTTTTCTATGCTTGTCTGGAAATATGTTTTTGAATTTGTTCATGTTATATTTGTTGTGTTTTGAAAATTGAGCATGATGCCTTTTCGAAAATTACATACATTTTTTAAATTGCTGTCTCTTTATTCTTTTCCACCCTTATTAATGTTGTGCCTCGAATTGAATTTACACTAGCCCTGCGATTTACATGTTAACAGAATTTAAACGAATTTTAAAAAAATGTGAGATAAAAATGCAACTCTTAAAGCATTCCCGAAAAATGAACGCGTTTGACTCGTCTTCTGATGCCAAGGTGTTAAAAGCTAATTTAGTCACCTCGACCGCATTCATCAACCATCAACGAAAGTTTAGTGAATGATAGAGGAACTTACGGATAAAGAAAATATATTAAAATTATTTGACGCAGCTTTTCAGTAGCAAAATTTACTATTTGATTGTTGAATTGTTTAGCATAAAAAGACATATGAAGAAATGGTTTTCTCTAATAACATGCATAATATAATTTGTTTCGAGCGCTTGTACAAGAATCTTAATCATCTTGTGTGTTTAGCGCCTGAAAAGTACTACACCAGGCCTAGTGAAACTTAATTACATAAAACCATTTTCCCATATAATATGGATCTAATTTAATATAAAAAAATCGTAGTCAAAATTTGATTTTTAACTTTGAATGTTGTGCCAATAATTTTAATAAAAGTTAATATTAATGACTCCTTGTTCTTAGTTGATTTATGTGGGAAATGTTTTTGGATTATAATAACGTTTTGTAATGTGAATTATTTTTTATATTTGACTGAAGGGAAATCGATCGCGTTTTTATATTTTCTCAAATTTGAATGGCTTTGAAACCTGGCTCTATTAGAACAACAAAACTATTTTTGTTTTCAATTGTCTAATCGGGCACACGGCAAACATTGCCTCTTGAAAATAATTCAACTTTAGTTCACTCTTGACACCATTCAAGGGTGATTTGTATCATTAATTTTTAACTGGTTTTCTAGAAGGTGTGTAAGAAAAAAATGGTATTTTAACAATTGTCTTGGCGGTACAAACCGGTGAATAAAATAATACTCTATATTCTTTGAATCACCTTAATTAGAATGTCACAAAAAACAAACTACCTACCTCGCAGTTGAATGTTGTACTATGGCGAGCTGAACTGAACTGAAATTATTTTGAAGAGGTGATATATTTTTTCCGTGTGCCCTATCAGAAATATCTACAAAAAAAGTTTTGATGTTCTTATTGAGCCAGGTTTCAAAGCCATTCACTATTATTTAGACATATTTACATATTTGAGAAAATATAAAAAACGCTATCCTCTATTCTCTAAATGAATAGGTTGTATTGTATTATATTAATACTACTTAATGTTAATACAGATACATAGCTTTGAACACGAACAGTTTATATATTTTATTACCTTGCCAGAATAATAATTCAAACAGAACATGCATAACACGCCTTTTGCGAAAAACCTCTGTCGACGATGGTCTGCCTATGATTCCTGACATGTTTCACGAACTCGTGGTGAACTCAACTTGGTCAGAGTTGATCGGCTAGAGGACTGAGAGGTCAAAAAGTTATGTTATTTAACTCAAACTACATATATCGACTATAATCGAATACCGTTCTCGTGACTGGCAGCTACCTGCCATAAAATGTACGCACAACTACAGCCAAACTGAAAGTGTTATATTATTGTATTGATTCTAAAAACTTGCACCATAAACTCTATAGGTTGTATGCAATGACGTCATCACAGTCTGATATCGCCATCGTGAGGTACCACGTCAAACGCAAATGTCAAGCCCTAACAGTGATACTTATACTTTGTTTCCAAAGCTCTTCCAAAACCCCCATAGTCCCCTTTTGCCATTGTGATTCTTAAAATACTATCTACTTTTTTTTACTCAAATAAATATCCATGCAATTTTCGAAACACGACGACAAGAGCTAGAATTAGGACGGGTAGGTTTAGTAAGGAGAGGAAGGTGCTCGAGGCAGTCGGGTTAGTCGGCGTGCAAAGAGAGGTAGCACTTGCTGTAAGGCCTGGCCCGGCACGTGGGGTTAGTCGGCACGCAAAGAGAGGTAGCACTTGCTGTAAGGCCTGGCCCGGCACGTGGGGTTAGTCGGCACGCAAAGAGAGGTAGCACTTGCTGTAAGGCCTGGCCCGGCACGTGGGGTTAGTCGGCATGCAAAGAGAGGTAGCACTTGCTGTAAGGCCTGGCCCGGCACGTGGGGTTAGGTACTCCACCGGGTCCCGATGTAGTTTTAGGTGATTGTCGAGAAAATGTAATAACAGTTGTGTCATAATAAATGTTAATATTGTAAATAACCAAATTGTTATAATATTTGTCAAACTATAGTTTCCCTCGCCGTACCTGTCTCCCGTTACAGAACAAATATTCAACAAAATTTATTTTTTTAAAATTTTTAACTCAATAAAATCATGTTTATAATAGGTGGTAGGCCTACACACTCGCTGGAATCTATACAACCCACTGATAGATCAACGTAATATGTTGTTGCACGTAAATAGAGTATGGAAACTTCAAAACACACACGAAACCGGAACGGTATACTTGCCATTAAAAGCTGCATTGTTAATTAAAATATAGTCATCAAAACATGACAAAATTAATCATATGTCCAATGTCAGTTTGATCAATATTAAAAAAATAAAAATAATAAATTCACTCTCATATCAATCACTAAACATTTTTTGATTTTAGATTTTAGATTTTCTGTTTGAAAATGAAAAACACGATAATCAAATCAAGCATAATGCGTATTGCGGGGGTGGGGGTGGGGGTGTATGATGATGCGTGCAGGATCGAAGGATTTTTGTTCAGGGCACCATATGATTCGTTGTTTTAGTTAAAAGTGAAAGCTTTTAAAAAACATTGTGTGGCTCGTTGGTCTTGTGGTTAGCGTATCTGCTTCCAATGCAGTAGGTCCAGGGTTCGATTCCCGATAAAGCTAGAAATTTTTTAACTTCTGAATTGGACTTAAGTCCATCAGTTATTGTCTTAGGAGTTTGTAAACGGTGACTTTGGAGCCGTCCTAGCAACGAAGCACATAATAAATTCAAAGTTGTGCTGAATCGGCCTTGTTGATTCTGGCGTTGATCCGCGTGTGGTTCGCACTGTCCATACCACTGATCGCTATATTTCCTATTAAAAATATTGATCTTTGGTTGGTCATCGCTCACTCGTCGATTGCGTCGGGGCCTTTAGGGTTGGCTTGGTCGCTTTGATTTAAAGTTGCCCACTGAAAATCAGTTATGTAACTGAGTAGGTAGACTGTAAATACAATTTATTTATTTTTATTTATTATTATAAGCTGCTATGTGGATACAAAAGGTATACGATTGTAACAATTAACACAATATTAGTAATAATAATTAACCTTGAGATCCACTTTAAACCCCTTGACCAGTTATTTCGTCCCGTACTCCCCTTTCACGTTCCCTATCAACCAAAATATGTATTTTATTTTCGGCAATATGGCATTTTCTCACACCAATGTTATGTACGTGAATAATATGGCAGGTAGTTACAGTAAACACTGGTTTCCGTCAAACAATCAATATCAGCAGTTTGAGTTGAATTAATAAACCTGTCGACCTTCCAGTCCTCAAGCCGAACATCAGTGATCAAGTTGAGTTTACCAAGAGTTCGTAAAACATGTCAGGAAACGAAGTAGGCCGACCATTTTCAACAGAGATTTTTCGAAAAAGAAGTATGCATGTTCTGTTTGAATTGTTATTCTGGCAAGGTAAGAAAAAATAGTTTATTCGGTTTCACAGTTATGTATCTATATTTGCTAATCTACATTGTCGAATAGATATCTGACTAAATTAACCTAATTGCAGTACAATCTAACAATAACATTATATTATTAACAAAACGTTATTGAAATTATTTAAAAAAGGTTACCCTTGTAAGTCAACTTAGACTAACTTATAGGGAAACGTCACGTGACGTCACAGCTAGTAGTCACGTGACCGCGAATCGTACTGATCGACAAGCATCCTCATTTCGCAAGTTGACGCCTGATAAACGGCGCAACAAATATCACGCTATAACTTTTATTGTATTCATTATTTGGGCAAAACTTAAGAGGAATAATATTTAGCAATCATATCATTTCTTCTTTTAGAGACAATTTTGATTTTTTTTTACAGACGTTAGCTTGTTATAACAATGTACGAATTAGAAATGTCAAAATTATCAACGACTATAAGTCTTCTCAACTTTTTTTGACAAAAACTACTGGTCGGATTTCGACAATAATTCTTTCTAAAATTCTAACTATTTAGACAAGAAATAAATGAACTTTCTACATAGAAAATGCACTGAACGAAAATTTACAGCATAGCGTGCAGTTTTTTACGGCTCATCCGCACGTCAAAAGCGCGTATTTTAGATGAAAACACAATACCTGCATATTACCCTATGATGTAAATTTTCATTCAGTGTACTTTTTATCTAGAAGATAATTTATTTCTTGTCTAAACAGTCCGATGCATATTTTGAAAGAGGTCTAGTCGAAATCCGATCACTAGGTTTTTGTCAATTGAAGTTATTTAATTTAATTTCATAAAAAAAAAGTAAAAGCCGTCTGTTTTATTTCAATACGTATATCGATATAACACGTTACAGGCTGCCTAAAAATTCAAAATAATCGCTATTTGAAGGAATGATAAGTTTGCTCAATATTATTCCTCTTAAGTTTTGTCCCAATAACGAATATAATAAAAGTTAGAGCGTGATAGATGTTGCGCCGTTCAGCAGGCGTCAACTTGCGAAATGAGGGTTGCATTGTCCATCAGTTGGGCTCGAAGCGGAGAATATCCGGCATGCTCCTGGATGCGTGACGTAGTACCCTAAACAAACATATCTAGAGCGACGGTCGTCGCCCGCAGCCAAGCGCACGCGACTGCTTAGGCGAAGACGAACTCATGATTACGATTTTCTTTATTGGATCTGAACAACAATGACTCTACAAATACGAGATGATTATAAGAGTTTTGTACCGGCACCCTTTATAAATTATTGAGTTGAATGATATTACAGAAAATCATGTCCTCGTGGGCCTATATTTAAATAATATAAAAAAAACATGCCAATCAATTCAAAAGTCGAATTATAAATATTGTTACTGGAAAGCTATGTAAAATAATGTTTATGTGTTTGCTTATTGTGAGTTGATATCCAGGAAAAAACATGTATTAATATATTTTATTAATATGTCGGTTCCTCTATCATTCAGCAGCTTTTGTCGATGGTTGAGGATTGTGGCCGAAAAGAATGGATTAGCTTTTAACCTCTTGGCATCAGAAGACAAGTCACACTCGTCCATTTTTCGGGCATACTTTTTAGGGGTGCATTATTTCAAAAAAATATTTTTGTTATCATGTAAGTGGCTAGCATGAATTAAATTTATGAAACAAAATTACAAAGTGCGGAAAGAACAAAACGGACAGAAATTTCCAAAAGGATTACATTCAAAATTTTCGAATCACAACAAATTTAAAAAAAAAAAAAAAAAAAACTATTTCCTGACAAGCATGGAAAACAACTGTTTTTATTTAAAATTCATTATTTGTACATTATTTATCCAAAATTGTAAACAAACAGTAAATCATTCCCCCCAAAAAGGTGGATTATTAAAAATGGAAAAAAATTAAAATAATAATTTCAATGCAATGGGTTTAGCTTTATATTAATTCATGATTCAAACTCTCTTTTACAGGGTTGCTCCCCGAGGATTCTGAGTACAACCTAGACTTTTACCTCCAGGATTTTAATCCTCGTCTAAAACATTTCATCAAACGTCACCAGTACTTTCGGTCGTTGATTCATTTCCTCCGTACCGGCTACGCGTTGATAATTCTTGTCTTTACGTTCATTAGTGCCTTAATAACTCACCCAGTGGCCATGTACATTGGACGGGACAACTTGGAGATTGTTGTCGACAACGCCTACATGACATGCATTTGGTGGTTTTTGTTCATTGGCTTGGCGATTTTATTCTTTCAAAAATATAAGATTAACCAATTACTAAACGATATTGACAAATTCACCTTAAAACACACACTGGATAATAAAGAGCAACGGGACATGCTACAAAAAACAAATATTCGTTGTGGAAGGATCCTTAAATTTCTACACGCTCTTGTTCCATTGTTCACTTTAAGTTTATGGACTTACATCGCAGTTTGGTGTTTACCTTACAGAAAGCCATTTTTCAGGTGAGATAAACTAATTAACTCTTTAACATGAAATGTGTACCTCAATGCATGCCAAGACTGCACGAAAATATTTTAATAGGCTTGGTCTAGGAGTGTCTCTAAAGTTTGAGGCCATCAGTCAATATTAAACATTGAAAAATTCCTGTCGCACACATAAGATGAAGTAAGCATTAAACCGCTTTTTATTTTTTTATTTTATTTATTTATTTATTTATTTTAACGTCTATCCTATTCAGTTATAAAACTGATTTACAAAGGAGGACCAATTAAATAATTCTAATTACAAAGATGCAGACACAACAATGAACTACATTTAAGTAATATTTGAAATAGTAATATTACAATTTTCAACAATGCATTAAATACTCAACAAATTTGATAACAAATAAAAAGGATATTAAATGCAATTTTTGAATGAATCGAATTATAAAAAAGGGTGTGGGGAATGAAAGAAAAGAAAAAACAAAAGAAACGAAAAGAAAAGAAAAAAGGAAAGGAAAAAAGTAAGAAAAAGAAAAAAAAGAAAGAAAAAAACATTAAAAAAGAAAAAGAAAAAGAAAAAACTGATTTATTAGACGATCCCACTCAAACGAATAATATGAGGTTTGCCAAAAATAGGAAAGCAAATCGGGAGTAAAACTTTCGCGGAAGAACCACCGAACGCGAATCTTCATTCTTGTGTTCAAATCTTGATAACAATTTAGTACAAAAGATCTTGACTCTAATATATAATTATATCAGATATATAATTATTAAAAATTGTTCAAGTCAAAAACTGATCACAGCAATGATACAGGACACCTAACTCAAGTTGCAAGTTCCACCCAGTGGGCGACAACCAGACAATCTAGGCAGAAAAATATCAATTGAAAATACACTAAATACATCAAAATCAAAGCAATAATGAACAAACAAAGAGAACAGCAAAATCATAAATAAGAACATATGAAGATAAATTAACATAACATAAACACAGAGACAATGCCCCACAAATAATAGTAAAAATAAATTCTTTCTTTGTTCTTCGATTCATTATCATTGCTTCAATTTTAATTTTAAATTGTACCTTTCCTAGCTCAGTAAACTGGCTTCTAATATCATAAGAAATTGAATTCCAAAAGGATACTCCTCTGTACAAGAATATCTTTCTCAATGATTCAGAAATTAATTTAGGAACTTTAAATGAGTACATTAGAATAGAATTTCTATCACGATCAACAAATTGAAAAATATTGGGTAAAAAACCTGAATACATACCTTTCAATACTTTGTATATATTTACCAGTACCCTATATTTCATTCTTTCCTCAATCGTGAAGCAATCAGATTGTAAATCTTGGCTCATAGGAATTGATCAAACAGTATGGTCAATTCTCTTCTGAAGTACAACATATTCGGTAGAAGGTCTTACTGCCCAAACCACTAAACAATAATCAATAATAGAGTGAATAATAGAATCTACAAGTAACCTCAACATTCTCTCTGTTACAAAACCTCTTCATTCTACTTATAATTCCTATTGCTGATGATACTTTATTACATACATATTCATAATGTTTCAAAATTCAAATTACAATCCAAGAAAACTCCAAGATATTTAAATTTCATACACTCTAGAAATTAGCTTACCATTACAATTCAACGTCAAATGAATATAATTCATGCTTTTATCATTAGCCTTATAAAAAATCATAATTTTTTTTACTATAATTAATATCAAGTTCCTGAATTTTAAACCAATCATCCATCCTCTTTAAAACTTCTTGAAGACGTCTTACGATCTCTTCAACATCCACACTTTCTAATAAAAGACCAAGTCATCAGCATATAAAATATAATTGATTCCTCCCATTATCATAGATATATCATCTATGTTAAGAATAAATAAAAGGGTCCTAATATTGATCCTTGTGGTACTCCCACAAAAAATATTGAATACTTTTGAACTATTTTTGCAAGATTGATAAACATTTTTCATTTTAAAAAGTAATCCGCCAATATTGATAACAAATAAGGACTTATGTTATACCTGGTTTTTAGTTTTATTAAAAGAGGTAATAAAAGAGGTAAAAAAGGTATTGAATCCAATGCTTTCCTAAGATCAACAAGAACAGCTCCAACCTTACCATTCAAGATTGTCAATCCCTTTATAGATAAAATCTGTAAATGCTAGCATGGCACTTTGCGTTGATCTACCTTTCCTGAAACCATGTTGGTTTTCACTTAACCCTTTTCAGATGCATCCACTTCATGTAATAACCTCATGTGCAGAATATTTTCAATAATTTTCCCTACAATTGGAAGAGTTGATATAGGTCGATAAGAATTACTATCACTCTTTTTACCTTTACCCTTATAAAGGTGTTACCCTTGCCAATATCAGCTGTGTTGGGAAACCACCTACAAGATAGAAATGGGAAATTAGATACGCTAATAATCCGACTATTGATGCGCATTTCTTGAATACTATGCATGGAATCTCTTGAAGTGTTGTCGAGCTTTCAATTTTAAGGCGTTTGATTGCTGAAATGACTTCTTCATTAGTTACCTTTGTATGCGGGAGATCCTCTGCTTCTCTCCTATTTGAATCTTTAAACTTACTAATTTCACTGGAAAAATCTACATCGTTCACAACAAAACTTTTTTGTAACAAACAGCACATATCTGGATTAGACGTGTAGGATACCCCATTCTCTGTCAATGAGGCTATGCTACACTCTTTTTTCTCTTTGTTACCTGTCAACTTATTATAAACTGACCATAAAGATTTTGAAGAAATATCATTATCAAAAGAAGACTTAAAATGCTCACGCTTAGAAAAACGAATCTGATTATTTAACTTATTTCTAACTTTCTTGTATTCCTCCCACGTTGACTGCCTTCTAAAAATTCTAAATTCTTTGCGCAAGTGGTCTCTTCTATGCATGGATTTCCTAATCTCTGCTGTTAACCATGGGGCTGGCTTACCTTTAATTCTTAATTTCAAGGGGTGTGCATGCTCATTTAGAGGTTCTACGACTACTTTAACAAACATTTCTAATTTATCATCTGAACTTACCGCTTTACTTATCTGGTCAATGGGACCACTTAAGATATCTTCATCTACTTGCTTCCAATCAACATTATTATAATTTCTATTATTTACAAATTTAGGAAGAAACTTTTGCTTATTAATCTTACGAACACAACAAATTAATTCATGATCACTTAATCCTACACTTATAATACCTGACTGAATAATATTTTCATTGTGATTTGCATAAACATGATCAATTAAAGAAGCTGACCTATTATTAACCCTAGTAACAGACTTTATCAATTGTACCAATCCATGTGATCTAGTGAGAAATTTGAAATTATTTACTGGTAATGTCTTCTAACTCAAATCAATGTTGAATGTATCCGTGAATTCTTTTAATCCATACCCATTTTTTATTAATATTTATGTGTCTATTATATCGGTTTCTGTACATTACCATACGGTTCGAATAAATAACAAATACAAAATCTACTTACTAATTATTATAATAATATGATTGTTTAAACATTTTTGCTTTATTTACCCGAGTTTGAACTTTGGTTTTGTAGTGGCTGGTATCCATATGACGATTCTTCGTATCCCGGCTACGAAATATCCCAATTGATTTCAGCAATTCAACTACCGTGTATATACTTGGCATCAAACTCTTTGTTAACCGGTAATGTTTCATACTTTCTTTACGCAAAAGTTTATCTGGAAATATCTTGCAATAAATTTGAAAACATTCGAAAGATTTCGATGAATGTAGTTAAACAAAGGAAGCTCCGGGAGGCAGAAGAGCGGTCTGTAACTTGTCGTTCTGCTCAAGTCTCGGTTGCAACAGTGAGAACCAGCGGGTATGAAGTAAACCCGCCTGGCTCTGTGAGGTCGGGAACTCTGACTACAAGATACGGTCAACTCAATTCCCGTATCACGAACAGGTTCGGCAACTTACTTACGTATCATCGGGCAATACACTTGGTGACCAGAAAGGAAGTTGACAGGGAAATGGACGTGCAGATGGCAAACTTCGTAAGATTTCATCAAGACTCTTTGAGGTAAGCCTGTTTTCGTTTTTCTGTAAATATGTTTTATAATTGTAGCAAGCACACAAAATTACCAATTTGTTATAGTATCAATGTTGTTAAGACCTTATATATCCCCTACTTGACAATCATTATATCACATATTTTTCCCCAACCTTAACATTGATGATTCCTCGACAGCTGCAGCAGGCAATTGATTGCATTCTACAAATTCTCTATTTTTAAAAGACCACTTCCTTATCAACCAGTCATGGTCTTTCCTCCCTTGGTAAATCCTTTTCCAATTTAATAGTTTAACTCATTCCATTCCTGTATTCCTATCGTTACCCAAACCAGGTGTTACAGAATAAATTTCCTTCGTATCTTCAGATAATCCCATTCTAAACCTTCTATCATTTCATATTTGACATCATCATAAGTTACCATCCACAACTCCACAGCAGACTAAGCTACATTCGATACCTGTTCACACTGACTTTTAAACTTGGGATGTGGACTTGAATATAACCATAAGTGAACATATTATGTAAACGTTGAAATATGCTATTTGCATGAAATTTTTAATATTTTTTCTAGATGCTCGTGTGATTCTACACATATAAACAGTTTAAAAACAAAATTTTTAGCACTTAATGTAATTTATAACAAAAAAGTTTCAAAGTTACACGCCAAAATTGTGTGTGCCAAAAGCTAGACACTAAAATGGCTTTATGTTGACACTAGGGACCTTTCTGAATAGTAGAAAACCTTAGGTCTTGGTCTCGATTTACGTCACGAATTACGTCATCAATCACCCAGTTTCATCCGTGACGTCACAAGTCGCTCTAAATAGTCACGCCCACAATCGAGACTGATTGAAATCAAGTAATAAGAATAAGAATCAAAAGTGCACACTAGAATCAGGTCTTGATCATGGGAGACGTTATTGACGTGTATTTACATACCGTTTCCATTCAAATTTGATTCTGTTCTATTTATTTTAATATTATTACTAACATTTAATAACTTACGTGGCTACTCAACGTGATTTGGAAGTGTTTTATTTCGATCATCTCCCGAGGCCGCCATGTTCTAGTAATGAGAATGACACTAGTGTAGTATTTTCAACGAGACCAAGATCAAGAAATGAGACAAAGCAATAAGTTAATAAGACCAAGTAATGAGACCAAGAACAGAATTCAGAAACGTCCTAGGTCCGCGAACTAACAGACTCCCATATCAGCCACGGTCTCCCTAATACTCTTGCAAAATAACGCAAAACTAACTCCTTTAGAATACCAAATGCTTTGGATTCCCTCTCGACACAATAGGGAACCCCAAGTCTAACGCGGGAAGCGAGTTCAGTGCATTGAAAGAGAATGTCCCCATAAGAATAGCATTGGGCTAATTTTAAAACGCTTGTATCTTTTGAACGAGAAGTATTTAAGAAATATCATTCACAGAACGTTAATCACCATTCTTTTCTTAACACATTTGATGCATTTAATTTATAAAAGTCGCAACAGAATTTGAATAAACGTTGTTGAAACACATTTATGTTTGGCGTTTTGGAGCGATTCAATGGAAAGAGACGCACGGTAGAAAAGAGAGAGAGAACCAACGCATGCGCACGGCCGACTAGCGAGGAGCAGCTTAGCACGTACAGCATCCTAGTGCACGGCGAACTCGGCTGTCCGACATGTTTGTTTCTTCGATTCAACAGCCAATCACGGAGGATCGGCGCGCGACGCAGATGAAAAATGCAAACATCATCTTGTTAAACTCGAACTCATTTAAATTCTAAACATGGTATTAATATTCTACTATATGTGATAGTTGCAGAAAAGAATGGTTAATGACGTTATGTGAATGATATTTCTTAAATACTTCTCGTTCAAAAGATACAAGCGTTTTAAAATTAGCCCAATGCTATTCTTATGGAGACATTCTCTTCCAATGCACTGAACTCGCTTCCCCGCGTTACACTTGGGGTTTCCCAAAGCTGCGGTGGCGCAGCTTTGACAAGATCTGGGCCACGCTCAAAGCCATGAAATCTTGCTTTAACAGGGTCCAAGTTTTGTGTGTCGGTGGCGCAGCTTTGACAAGATCTGGGCCACGCTCAAAGCCATGAAATCTTGCTTTAACAGGGTCCCAGTTTGTGTGTTTTATTGCTAATGTTTATTCTTGATCGTGTCATTTCGAAAA
This sequence comes from Sweltsa coloradensis, assembly GCA_024449915.1. Taxonomy (NCBI): domain Eukaryota; kingdom Metazoa; phylum Arthropoda; class Insecta; order Plecoptera; family Chloroperlidae; genus Sweltsa; species Sweltsa coloradensis. Next base: position 143,321 of record JAMZAV010000757.1, read on the forward strand.
CGATAAAAGGTAATGTAAGAATCCATATTCAATCGATTTGCACAGCCGAGTGCAATGCAGTTGTGTGAAATCTTACATAAAATCGAGACGCTTCTAGTCCAAGTTCAAGCCACAATATCTATATCAAAACATTTTTTAACATAAAATAAACGCGATATTTGGTTTTAAGAAGATTTTTTATCTAAAGCTAATATGTTTTGAATATAAATAATATGTTTTGAATATACTAGGAAAACGCTTAAAGTCCCGCCGCGTTGATGGGTGAGCTTTTTTTAAGTTTTTAGTTTGCGTGGGATATCTTTACTTTTGCAAGTGCTTTGTTTTGCTGCCTACGCATTGTAGGTGATTGTTGTCAAGTTTCTATTGTTAGGGCCTACTTGTCAATTTATATTATTTACCGTAAAAACTTATATTAAAAGCTTTATTTCTATGGATTCTGGCTAACTTTTTCAACTTTTTCTTTCAAAAGGTACTACATTATCATGACCTTAATGTCCATGTATAATATGAACGTTCTAGGCCCACCCGTTTGGTCAGAATTGGCCCAAATGGCACGAAATTATCGCACAACAAATCCAAAAACTTATATAAAAAGCTTTATTTCTATAAATTCTGGCTAGCTTTTTCAACTTTTTCTTTCAAATGTACTACATCACCATAACCTCAATGCCCATGTTTAATATGAACGTTGTAGCCCCAACCGTTTTGGTCAGAATTGGCCCAAATGTCACGAAAATATCGCACAAAAAATCGAAAAAATCGTTAAAGTACGATATTCATGAGAAACATTTCTTCGATTGTACCCAAAAACAATACAGCTCTAAGTTCAGAGATATCGAAGGTCCCCTCTAATTTTCATCAAGATCGCATATGCCGTTTGCCCGGTAGAGAGCGAACAAACAGACAAACAAAAAAAAACACCCGAGCTAAATTTTTTGGGGGGGTCAGTGAAATTGAAGTCTTCGCTTCGCTCATCCAAAAATTCATGCAAAGAACCTATTGGAGCCATCTTAGCAAAATAGATCAATAATAAACTATACAGTTTTAAATAGCATTAAAAAATCGACTTATACTTTACCACAACAAAGGAAACAAATGTTTTGAAATGAAGGAGATGATAAAACAATCTGTTAATCTGTACATTGTCCTTCGATTCAATTTAGTTGTTAGAATGAAGTAGAATATTATAAACATACAAAAATGTAAAAACTTGCAAAAAAGGGGCCAAGCCGAAAACGAGGACGATACAAGTGGCTCAACTGCATAAAGTGGTGAGATCTAGAAGTGTGGCCAAGCCCATTAATTTGTTTAAAATAATAATATGTTTACTAGGAAAACGCTAAAGTCCCGCCGCGTTGATGGATGAGCGTTTTTGTAAGTTTTTTGTTTGCGTGGGACCACTTTTCCTTTGCAAGTGCTTTGTGAATGCATTGTAGGTGATTGTTGTCGAGTTTCAAATGTTACTTGTTAATGGTTATTATAAACCTCAAAAAAACTCATATCTAAACCTTTCTTCTATGGATTCTGGCTAACTTTTTCAACTTTTTCTTTAAAAAGTACTACATCACCATAACCTTAATGTTCATGTGAAATATGAACGTTGTAGCCCACCCGTTTGGTCAGAATCGGCCCAAATGTCACGAAAATATCGCACTAAAAATCGAAAAAAATCGTAAAAGTGCGATATTCATGAGTAATATTTCTTCGATTGTACCCAAAAACGTGGCACGTCTAAGTTCAGAGATTTCGAAGGTCCTGTCAAATTTTCATCAAGATCGCTTATGCCGTTTGCCCGGAATCGTGCGAACAAACAAACAAAAAACAAAAAAACAAAAAAAAACAACACACAAAAAAACAACCGAGCTAAATTTTTTGAGGGGTCAGTGAAATTGAAGTTTTCGCTTCGCTCGCTACGCTCATCCAATTATTTATTTCATAAACTAGGAAAACGCTAAAGTCCCGCCGCGTTGATGGATGAGCTTTTTAAAGGTTTTAGTTTGTGTGGGATATCTTTACTTTTGCAAGTGCTTTGTTTTGCTGCCTACGCATTGTAGGTGAATGTTGTCAAGTTTCTTTTGTTTCTTGTCAATTGGTTTTATTTACCGTAAAAAACTTGTATTAAAAGCTTTATTTCTATAGATTCTGGCTTAATTTTTTCAACTTTTTCTGTCAAAAGGTACTACATAACCATAACCTAAATGTCCATGTATAATATGAACGTTGTAGCCCCACCCGTTTGGTCAGAATTGGCCCAAATGGCACGAAATATAGCACGAAAAGTCAAAAAACGTATATTAAAAGCTTTATTTCTCTCGATTCTGGCTAACTTTTTCAACTTTTTCTTTCAGAAAGCAATACATCACCATTACCTTAATGTCCATGTGAAATATGAACGTTGAAGCCCCACCCGTTTTGGTCAGAATTGGCCCAAATGGCACGAAAATATCGCACTAAAAATCGAAAAAAATCGTAAAAGTACGATATTCATGAGAAATATTTCTTCGATTGTACCCAAAAATGTAGCAAGTCTAAGTTCAGAGAAAACGAAGGTCGTGTCAAATTTTCATCAAGATCGCATATACCGTTTGCCCGGTAGAGAGCGAACAAACAGACGGAAAAACGAAAAAAAAAAAAAAAAAAAAAACACCCGAGCTAAATTTTTTGGGGGGTCGGTGAAATTGAAGTCTTCGCTTCGCTCATCCAATTAATAAAATATCAATATCTATATTAAGTATGAAATAAATATATTAACAAAAATAACATAAAATATTAAATAAATTTATTAAAACATTTACATGTGGAAATATCAAAATTAACGTTTGCCATTCAAAATTTTAAAGCTTGGTCGATGAATTTTTAACTTGGTTGTCGTTTCTGACTAACCAAAACATAACCAATCCAAATCCATCGATCAAGCTTTTATTTTGATTAGCGTCTGTTAATTGTGATATTTCCACATGTAAATGTTTCAATAAATTTATTTAATGTTTTATGTTATTTTTGTAAATATAATTATTTCATAGTTAGATAATAATATGGATATTGATATATTATTAATTAATTATATAATTAATAAACATTTTTATTATTTTAAACAAAATAATGGGCTTGGCGACACTTCTAGATCTCACCACTTTATGCAGTTGAGCCTTCCTCGTTTTCGGCTTGGCCTTATTTTTCAAAGTTTTTGCATTTTTGTATGGTATATCAATAATTTATTTAGAACGTACACGGTATGGAAGTTAGCATCAAAGTAGAGAAAATTACTTTATAACCATGATTCAAAATAAAATCTCACTCATTGATGATTTAAATGTTTGAGCATCGCAGTTATAAATTAATAACACAAAGATACCTATTTATTGTTTCGACCACCAAACCCCCACTAACTGATACGTTCTCACCTAGCTAGCTAGCCAGCCATCCACCCACCCACCCACCTAACTGAAGAAGAAAGTATTTTTGAACGATCTTGACGTATGAATAACTTCTAGACGCATCAGCAGATCGGGACGAAGCCCATCGATTGAAGCAAGTTGCAGGTTTCTATCTCCTGGTTTCGGTACCGTGTTTAGTGCTAATGTAGGCGAGCGGTAGTCGGCGCTAGTGGAAGCGGAGCCGCGCGTGGCTTGGCCCGTTGCGCTTCCGCGCACCTTGATATTGTTGCAAGTTGAATGAAAACGCATGATTGGATCTCATGTTCGTCACTTTGTTTTTCACCTTATATCTCTAAGCTGTAATGTGTTGTGATTGTTGTGTGTGTGTGTGTGTTGAAAAAAATATAATAATATTGTTAATTTTCAGTTATGCAAATGATACTGGGAAACTTCTTGGATATCTATTCGTCGTCATTATAGTGATAAATATAGTTGTGTATGGAGGCACCTTGATGGTATTAACTTATGTAAGTAAAGAATGAAAAAAAAATTATAATATGGGGGAAATATAGATCATTTTACAAGAAATTGAAAGGATTATACAATTGAAGAGTATCATCTTAACCTATTGAGTACGTAGCCTGATATTTCAGGCGCCGGACTTTTAAATAAATTACCTAACTGCTTGAAGAACAACAACAAGGCTGAACTTAATTATAAGGGGAATCGAATCAATCGGTCGCGGTTTTTTATTTTCTCAAATACACAAATAGTGAATGGCTTTGAAACCTGGCTCTATTAAAACATCACGACTATTTTTTTCAATTTTTTCTGATCGGGTACACGGCAAAATCGCCTCTTCGAAATAATTTCAAACTTCAATTCGCCCTAGCACACTATTCAAGGTAGGTTGTTGTGTTTTTGTAACATTCATTTTCAACTGGTTTTATAGAGGTTGACTCAGAGATTTTTTTTCCAATTATCTTTCTTACGAATTATTTAGGGCCGGTATTATAATGTCCCGCTAAAAGTAACGGTTAGCTATCTGGGGGATAGTGCTATCTCCCAGATAAACTACGAAGACGTATTATGAAGAACAACTAGCCGCTAAATACCTCCCGATAGTAAGCGGGGAGTTGGTACACCTTTGTTGTTGATTTCACTGTCTCCTAGATGTATTTTGTACTGTTTCACATGTCATATAGATAGCAGTGATCTCGTGTTGTTGGCAATGGCGGGTAATTTAAAAAGTTTTGGTGAAAACTACTCTGTAGAAGGTTGTCACAAACCTACACACATGATGTCAACTATCATTCGATAATAAATTAATAGTTTAAGACATAATGTCAGACATTGTTTTTTTATTGTAAGCCTATAATATTATTTACAAATTCAAAGTAGGCCTAATACTTTTTGGTAATTATACAATGAGCATACAAAAGTATTGCTTGCTGCTACTGCTATTTAGCAACTAGATCTGCACCATGCTCAATTACATTTCAAAATTAAATTTGTGGTTATAGCTAAAGTTATAGCTAAAGGTGTTAAGAAACTATGTCCAGAAAACCGATTTTCAAAATTTAATTTTGAACTAGTCTTGTAAACCTATATTACACTTTTGTCCAAAAATCTAATATAATTTCCAAAAGTGAGGTTATGTCCCGCCCAAAAAAATTCACAATTTGTTTTCTGTTATTTTAAAGGCCTTCTTTCATTCAGCAAACTTTTCAGACATGTTTCTTCGACTTTCAAATTATCGGCCAGAGGTGGTACAATAGCCTTAATTAGCCTATCAATTCACATCTCCCCAAGTTCAAGACAGCCTTTATCCCAGGCCAAAGCCTAATTTAGAGTAGGCGAGGAGTATTATATGGACTGGTCGAAGGCCTAAAAAATATTTCAGATCGTTGAAACCTATAACCAATTTTTTTGTGCCATTTATTATGAAAGGAATGGGTGTGAAATGGACTCCAACCTGCTAGCAATTCAAATAGTAGAATTTTTTGTATTGTAAAATAAACATTTGAACTAAATTTCTGTACCAACATACAGTAAAGTGGTCAGGAAACGTGAAATATTAGGTAAAAAATTGTAAAAAAGTTTATAAAAATTGCATGAGATTTGAACCCGCGACCTTTCACTCAAAAAGTCTTCTTGCTAACCCCTACTCCAAAGTGAGCAATGATATTCTTGTGTTTTTACCACTACATAAGTTGCAGTTTACCTAAAGAATAATTTAATAAAAGTTTGCTGTTTTCTATCTAGAAATACTATTTAAGGGTTAGAATAATTTATTCATGTATTTGACCGTGTCAAGATCGCATAATCAATCATCAGAGCTACTACTGCTACTGTCAAAATGATTGGATCCATTTTGAAATTAAAAGTGTGGTCATGATCCACCCGACAGTAGCTATCTGCAACCTAAACGCAGGAGATAAAAACCCCGCCCGCTAACTAAAGTTTATCTGGAGGTTAGTGCTATCGGCCACTCATAATACACAAATAGAGCTATCTAGAAGATAAACTTTAGAGGGAACACTATCGGGACATTGTAATACCGGCCCTTAGTTTACCGGTATCTTGTACCGATTTTTACCACCAAACTAAAACTGCGATTTTCACGAGAAATAATTTTTCGATAACGCTCAAATTTCACACGAATCTATAAATTCATAAAATAAAGGTCCAGTGAAAAAATCATTACAATCGAATAAAGCATTTAGGCGTTATAAGTCAAAGATTTTTTTTTTATCGGAAAAAATCGTAAAATTGTGATTTTCATCATAAATAATTTTTCGATTGCGCTCAAAAACGTGGCAGTTTTAAGTTTAGAGATTTCGAAGGCCTTCAGAAAATTTCATCGCAATTGAAGTATTGGTTTAGCCGGAATCGTGTTAACAAACACAAACAAAAAAAACATTCCGTATTTTTTCTCTTTTATCTTCTTCTTCTTCTATCTTCTAACTTCTTCTTCTTCTTCTTCTTCTTCTTCTTCTTCTTCTTCTTCTTCTTCTTCTTCTTCTTCTTCTTCTTCTTCTTCTTCTTCTTCTTCTTCAAACTTTTCGTCTATTTCTTCAAATGTAAGTGAAAAACTGTTTTTTTATCATCTGAGTATTCCTTCCAGATTGAAGCATTTTCCGTTAAACCATTTTACAGCTGTGTGTATCTATTCAGACTTTTTGTATTTTCATAACGTTCAGCATGTTGGCGAATTTAGTATCCACCAGGTAAGTTCACCCTTTAAGTTGTCTTGTTTGCCTTAATAAATGAGCGTATGCATAGAGAATATTTGCAATCTGACTAGCCTGAGAAGATAGCTCCAGTGCTTTCTGCGCATTTAAAAGTTTCAATTGTATAGGGCCCTCGTGTAAATTTAATGCCCCAAGCTTTGTTTTTATTTTTTATTTGAATTTATATATTTATATGAATTGACTGAAATTTATGTTTTATTATATATCAAGTTAAAATTCATCGATTGGCTTTAGCCAAGCGGGGGAAATCATATCATAACTTTGTAGGGGTCAATTGCTGGATAAAACTACGCTTGGCTATTCACCCAAACTGAACACTTTTTAGGTGTCCTAAAGCTTAGCTGGTTTTAAAGATCTTTTTAAATTTTTTTTTATGTGAAATGTTTGACTGGCGTTTTTTAAGTTTATGTAGGGGCAGGATATTACATTATTTGACTCTATTGTAAGGGGTGGTGCATGCGAGTGTTGTGATACGCATTTGCCTTTCTTAAGCTGACGGCCGATGCATAACACAAATAAGGCGCGGTTGAAGAGGGGGGGTGGGGTGAATTGCCCCCTTTCTTCTTTCCCTTGACCTCCCACTATTTCCATGTGACCACTTCAAAATTATAAACACCAGCTAAAACTGGAATAATTAATAGGAGTCAGTATACAGCTTAATGTTCCTAGGGTGTGCTGACTTGAGGCTCTAGTTGGAAGGTTGCAGAACCAAAAATAAAAGCTCATTTATTATTATTATTATTTTGTTTATTTTTATTTAACGTCTATCCTATTCAGTTATAAAAACTGATTTACAAAGGAGGACAACTAAATAAATCTTATTACATAGTTTGCAGAACAACAATAAACACATTTTCGTAAATATTTTGAAATAGTAGGCATTACAACAACAATGCATTTAAACACAACAATTTTGGTAACAAATAAAAAAAAATTATTGCATTTAATGAATGAATCAAATAAAAAGGGTGTAGAATGAAAAGAAAAGAAAAGAAAGGGGGAAAAAAACAAAAGGGAAAAAAAAGAAAGAAAAAGACAAAGAAAAAAAAGAAAAAAAGATTAAAAAAGAAAAACGAAAGAAAAAACTGATTTATTAGACGATCCCACTTTAACGAACATGAGGTTTGCCAGAAATCAGGAACAGCAAATCAGGGAGTATAATAAAAAACTTTTGCGGAAGAAACCACCAAACCCACGAAATCTTTTATTTCTTGTGATCAATCTTCATTTTTGTGTTCAAACCCTTGATAACATTTTAGTCTCTCTCTTTAAAATCTTGACTCAAATATATAATAACCGATATATAATTTATTTAAAATTTGTTAATGTCAAACTGATCACAGCAATGATACAGGACACCTAACTCAAGTTGCAAGCTCCATCAGTGGCGGCAACCAGACATCTAGGCAGAAAAATATAATTAAAAATACAAATTTTTATATCATAAATCAAAGGCATAAAATGAACAAACAAGAAAAGAAAAATCATTAACAAGAACTTATGAATGAAAATTTAAACATTTCACAAATACCAGAAAATAACCTACAATAAATAGTAAAAATCATTCTTTGCTCTTTGATTCATTATCATTGCTTCAATTTTTACTTATAAATAGAAACAATTCCCCTAGATTCAGTAAACTGGCTTCTAATATCATAAGAAATTGAATTCCAATAGGATACGCCTCTGTACATAAATGACTTCTAAATGCTCAGAATTTAATCTAGGAACCTTAAATGAGTTTATTAAAGTAAAATTTTCTATCACGATCAACAATTTAAAAAATATTTGGTAGAATACCTTAAAAAATACCTTTCAATACTTTGTATGTATTTACCAGCACGCTATAATTTCCCATCCTCTTCTCAATCGTGAAACAATCAGACTGCAAATTTTAGCTCAAGGGAAATGAATCAAACAGATGTTCAATTCTCTTCTGGAGTACAACATTCTCAGTAGAAGGTCTTACTGCCCAACCACTGAGCAATAATCAATAACATAGTGAATATAAAAATCTCCAAGTAACCTCAACATTCTCTCCGTTACAAACCCTCTTCATTCTACTTACAATTCCAATTACTGATGATACTTTATTACAAACATATTCATAATGTTTCTTAAATTTAAAATTACAATCTAAGAAAACTCCAAGATATTTAAATTCATGCACTCTAGAAATTAATTTACCATTACAATTTAACGTCAAATGAATATCATTCATGCTTCTATCATTAGCCTTATGAAAAATCATAAAATTTTTTTTTGGCTATAATTAATGAATTTTCCCTGAGTTTAAACCAATCATCCATCCTCTTTAGAACTTCTTGAAGACGCCTTATGATCTCTTCGACAATCCACACCTTCTAAATAAAAACCAAGGTCAATCAGCATATAAGATATAATTTATGCCTCCCATTATAGTAGATATAGCATCTAATAAAGAATAAATAACAGGGGTCCTAATATTGATTCCTTGGGGTACTCCACAAATATATTGAATACTTTTGAACTATATTTTGCAAGATTTAATAACCATTTTTCTATTTAAAAATAATCCGCCAAAATTGATAACAAATAAGGCTTACGTTATACCCGGTTTTTAATTTTATTAAAAGAGTAAAAAGGTACGGAATAAAATGCTTTACTGAGATCAACAAAGACAGCTCCAACCTTCCATTACGTTTTTTCAATCCCTTTAAGATAAAATCTTTAAAAGCTAGAAGGGCACTTTGCGTTTACCTACCTTTTCCTGAAAACCATTCTGGTTTTCATTTAAACTTCAGATGTTCCACTTCATGTAAACACCTCTTGTGTAAAAAATTTTTCAAAAATTTTTTCCCCCCTTGGAAGAGTTGATTTTAAGGTCGATAAAAATTCCTATCACTCTTTTTTTCTTTACCCTTATAAAAAGGCGTACCCTTGCCAATTTCAGCTGTGTTGGGAATCACCTACAAGAAGAAATGGGAATCAAATATGCTATAATCCGAACCTTTTGATGCGCATTTCTTAAATACCAATGCCATGGAATCTTTGAATTGTTTCGGAGCTTCTAATTTTAAGGCTTTAATTGCTGAATGACTTCTTCATTAGGTTCATTTGTATGCGGGAGATCCTCTGCTTCTTTTTCTATTTAATCTTTAAAATTACAAATTTTACTGGAAAAATCTACATCGTTCACAACAAACTTTTTTGTAAAAAAACCCAATGTTTTGGATTAGACTTTAGGATTTCCCCAAATTTTCTGTCAATGAGCTATGCTAACCTCTTTTTTTTTCTCTTTTTACCTGTCACTTATTATAAACTGACCATAAAGTTTTAAGAAATATCATTATTTTAAAAGAAAATTAAAATGCTCACGCTTAGAAAACGAATTCTGATTTTTTTACCTTATTTTTAACTTTTTTTGTATTCCCCCCACGTTGAAAAGCCTTCTAAAATTCTGAAATTTTTTGGGCAAGTGGTCTCTCCTATGCATGGATTTCCTAATCTCTGCTGTTAACCATGGGGCTGCTTACCTTTAACTTTAATTTCAAGGGTTGTGCTGCCATTTACGGTTCTACGACTGCTTTAACAAACTTTCTATTATCACTGCACTTACCGGCATACCAATTTTGGTTTTAAAGGACCACTTAATAAATTATCTTCAAACTTTTGCTTCCAATCAACATTCTTATAATTTCTAGTATTTACAATTTAGGAAGAAAAAGTTTGCTTAAATTTAAACTTAAAGGGAAAACAATAATTAATTCATGATCACTTAATCCTCACTTAAATCCTGCTGAATGATATTTTCATTGTGATTTGCATAACATGATCAATTAAAAAGAAACTGAACCTTTTATTTTAAAACCCTAGTAACAGACTTTATCAATTGTACCAATCCATTGATCTAGTGAGAAAATTTTAAATTATTTACTGGTAATGTCTTCTTACTCAAAACAATGTTGAAATCACCTAGAAAAACAATTCAAATACTCCAATTTAAATTTTTTACTAAACCATCAACAAACGAAATTTTTTCTAACTTTGTGTGGGGCTTTTAAACTGCTGTAAAAATTTATTGCTTTATTGCGGGGCCAGAATTTAACTGACTGCAACTCAACAAATTTTCGAAATTTTAATTACACTCAATTACATTAGACATGAACTTCTCAATAATATAAATAATTCACCCTTTCCTACCCTTTCACGATCAAAACTTAGCATGTTATATTGTCAACAGAAATAAACCATCAACTTAACTCATCACTACCTCCCCCCATCCCATTTTTGAAAAAATTTTCTTACGCGCCTTTGGGACTAATTATCATAAAATTTGTAACACATGGTATAGGGATATTAACGAACACAAAAACCGATTCCCAACACATCAGTAATTTCTTTTTTGTGAAGGTACAAATTTGTCATGTTTCGATGTGCAGTAGGCAGGCCATGTACGCTTGGATGGGTCAAGGCCTCGAAAGAAAACTTTTAAGCGTTCTATGTTGATTGTGATGGCCAGGGCTGGCAGACCTGTTGAGTTCAGGGGACCAGGTTTTGAACCTCTTTCTGCAAAATACTTCAGCGAGGTAAGGGAAAACGTGAATTGTTTTTTAACAACGAGAGATTGGAATTGAAATAAGAAACATCTAACAAAGTAGTAGTTGGAGATGCAAACTTATAATTATTCCGACAGAAAATAGCTCATGCCTAAATAATGACTCTGATTTGGACGGACGCAGTGCGAATACATCCAACGCCGATCAGGTTTTAACTTTTTTTTCTCTTAATTGCCTTTGGACAATCCCAATTCACACATTACAATAACATAACATTTTTAAATTTATTTTTATTTTTTATTTTATTATTTATGTACATATAAACTAAAAATTCACACTTACATTGATGCACCGGCTTTAATCTATGTATAAGTCCTTTAAGCAGGTATTTATTTGAAAAAGTGATTAAAAACATTGAAATTGGCTGACAAACTGACCAAATCATTGGTGTTTAAATGAAAATTAGTTTCAATTATCAAAACTTTTACGATTGTTTTAGATTGCAAACCTTGCTTTCAAAACGGCGACTACTTTAACGGGGATTGTCAAGAGTGGGTAGGTGTTGGCTGCATCCGGTGTGACGAACTTCACCATAGGCTAGGTACTTTGTCAAGAAGATATCTTTATTCACTAAGACTAGAAGTGTACAGGCATAGCTCTTCGCAGAGAAAGTGATTAGTCTATAATAAAGAATAATAAAAGTGATAATAAAAATAATATTATACACAGTGTTTATGAAAGAGTTAATGAAAAATAGTAATCAGCAGTACTAGATAAAGGAAGGAATGTACAAAACAAATTGTTATACAGGATGGTACATTTTTTAAATGTATTTATTTAACTTGTTATAACGGTGCAGCAGTGCATACAGTGTGTACAAAAAAAGTCATTGGGTTCTTAAAATTTTAACATAAACATAATATAATGTTTAGTTTAGTGTAAAGAGTTATTGAATAAAAACATATGTATATAATGAGGGGAAAAATTAAATAAAAACTTTTCGTAGTACAGGTACATTAACAAAGATCTCATATAGAAGAAAGAGAAATATACAAAGCAATAATTGAAATGATATTGTGATAAAAATAGCTGATGGCACAGAAAACAGCAATGATGTACAGTAGAACGTGTCTAATACACATGCACAAGCACAATCCAAGGAAACGCGTAAGCACATATTACATAGAAGTTTGAAAAACACAAAAACATTTGAAAAAAGAAAAACATAGAAACAATTAGCTATAATAACTATTTTTAAACAATTGCAGTGCTTGTTTGTGGTTAAACTCGAGATAACTTGTAAATATTTACACGATAAAATAAACTGACTGTAAATATTAACATGGAAAGCTAGTCATCGACGGAGTAAAAGCTGTTTGCTGTAAGATATGAGTTCAACTTATGTTTGAAGGAAGGCAGGGTGGAAGAGGTTTTAATGTGGTGAGGGAGCTTATTGTATAGGGTAGAAGCTAGATAGGCCTACTCACTACTCAGGGCCTTGTGAAAAGAGGCGCAGGTTGTGGGAGGGCCTGTGTATGTGAAGGTTGGCTCTAGTGTTATGGGAGTGCACAGAAGCATTTAGATGGAAGAGGTAACCGTTGGTGCGAATAAATAATGAGGCTGATTGGATGAGGGTTCATGCTAGAGCTAGAATTACAAGTTCCTTGAAGAGTTCTCAACATGAGTGTTTTTTGGAGACACCAGCTATGATACGTATCGCTCTCTTTTGGAGAATAAGTGTTCTGTTTGCATGGGGGGAAGCTCCCAAAATAGCAGGCCATATGATAAGTGAGAGTGAATGTGGGCAAAGTAAACTAGCAACAGAATGTGTAACTATTTGTTTGAGCATTCGGATTGAGTAGCAACCAGATAGGATTTTGTTGGCAACGTGGTTGACATGGATGGACCAGTCTAGATTTTCAGTTAGTGCAAGGCCTAGGACTTTGACTGTGTGAGCGCGGGGGATAGTATCAGAGTCAAGTCGAACAAGGGGACTGGCAATAGGGATCTAATAAGGGGTGTGAAAAAAAAGATAAACAGTTTTAGCGCGTGAGATCGTGAGTTGTTTTCCGAGGCAGTATGATGACATTAACGTTATTTGATTGTTAATTGTGGGTAGTTGCCAGGTGGTGTCTGTGTGAGTGTGAGTGTGAGTGTGAGTGTGAGTGTGAGTGTGAGTGTGAGTGTGAGTGTGAGTGTGAGTGTGAGTGTGAGTGTGAGTGTGAGTGTGAGTGTGAGTGTGAGTGTGAGTGTGAGTACGATTGGTATTGTTAACTGGTTTGTTCTTGACTGTTCATTAAAGTTAATCTAAGGTTCTTCCCTACACTATGATAATCCGACCCTTAATAACGTACGCAGCACCCGTGTGGAGCTCCATGTGCAAAACAAACTTTAACAAATTACAAATAGTGCAAAACAAATGCATTCGCATGATTGGAAACATTCCTAGGTATACGCGCATCACAACTATCCATAATATGTTCAAACTTCCAGCCATCTTCGACTTCGTGTTCAAATTAACCGATAACTTCTATCAAGCTTGTGATAAAAACATCATCAACAGTCTGATTCAAAACTTAGGCCAATATTCTCTCATTTCATTGCCATTCAAACGATATAAACACAGACTTCCAAAGCATATGCTCATCAAATAACTAGGCCACTGGACCTCTTAAAATCCTCATGTTCTTTAACTAGGAAAAACGCTTAAATCCCGCCGCGTTGATGGATGAGCGTATTTTTTTTTTAACGAAAAAAGTGTAAAATTACGATTTTTTTAATAGATAATTTTTCGATTACGCTCAAATTTCACACGAATATATAAATTCATAAAATTAAAGTTCTGTGAAAAAATCATTACAATGGAATAAAGCATGTAGATAAGTCGAAGAATTTTTTTTAAAATCGAAAAAAATCGTAAAATTGCGATTTTCATGAGAAATAATTTTTTGATCGATTTTTCCCCTCCGTGCAGTTCTTCGTTCAGAGATTTCATAGACCCCCATAAATTTCATCGAAATTGGAGTATTGGTTTAGCCGGAAATCGTGTTCACAGACACACAAAAATACAAAAAAAAGAAAGAAAAAAAAAAAAACATTCCGGATTTTTTTCTCCAGTGTAGTGAAATGGAATCTTCGCTTCGCTCGCTACGCTCGCTACGCTCATCCAATTAATTCACATGCTTTTTCACGTTTTTCATGTACCATGTGTGTCAACGTCCTGTGGGTTGTTTTTTTTTTAACTTTTTTCCCCCAAATCATTTTTATTGTATATACATTATCCCTCATGTGTGCTAACCCTATCTTTCAACAAGTAGAAAGTTACGAACATTTTGTTTTATGTGTTTCAGGAATTTCTGTCCAAATATTGTACCAAACCATGTAACCACTTCATTCAATAAAAATCATTTATTATTATATTTAAGGTCTCTCCGAAATTTAAATGATTTATAAATTCTTATAATTCTAGATGTTCTGACAAGTAAACCAAATTTTACAACTTAGTTAACACACATTTGTTATAGTCGCATACAAATAGAGTTCAATTTAGTGTTGCACTAATTATAACGTACATTTCTCACCAGACCAATCTGATCGTCCAAACAGTTATGTCCTTTGATTAGCCACAAACTGAATATCGTCCATGAGGATGGAAACTTCAGTTAGTGTGAATCTAGAATGTAAAAAAGAGTTTTTATTGAAGCAGCCTACATAAAATGTGGCTTAAAAGTAACCGAGGGACATTGGATTTATATAATATCAATTGTTTCGTATGCGATACAACCACAATCATGTCAATATATTTTAATAAAACCACTGAGACTTGTGGTGAATGATGACCAAATACAAACAAGACTTTTGACTTTTGAGGACTATATAATTTTACTGTTTATCTAAAAAGAAAAATGTAAATCTTACTAGCTGCTACTGTTAAGAGAAAAATATGCTATCTGTAATTATTTTAGTCCCACTATTTATATCACTCTCATAGATAAAAACTGTAAAAAGCTTATAAACTGTGGTATTACTTCGTCATATAAGTTAGAAGAACTCCTCGGAACCAGGACGAATATACCATTTTGTCCACAATAAAAATAAACCGTTTTAATCAACGAAATCGTTCGTTGATTAGTCATAAGTATTTGGCTTCTCCTGGACATTTTTAATTTTGTCATAATATCCATCCTTGTTCCCGGGAGCTTATTGTCGTGAACTGAGAATGGAATAGACACAAGCTGTACACTCATCATAGTTAGTCATAGTAAGTATGTTTATAAGTCAATGGTAGTGAGACACAATCTCATATGATGTGGTATGGAGCCTGCTCTAATTCTCAATAATATCTATTTGTTTTTGACTGGTATGTTGTATCACTATTATTATTATGTATTACGTCATGACCAATCGAAAATAAATAATAACAATAATAATAAAAATAATAATAAAATAAATTCACTTACGACCTGTTCGTTTCCTCCGTATAAAACGTCTTCACTGGAAGAAACAACTGTCTGCTTGATGAAGTTGTCACTTTGTATTCCAGGCTGGAGCAGGACGGGAGACACCCGCACTCAGTTACTAACTCCTTCTCTGACTTATTTATCAGATTACGTTGATTCGGCATCTCAAACTCAAAAACTAGCGTATTGTTTAAACTCGTCTTAAACCTGGGATATTTCAGAAGCTTCCAAATCTGCTTTGCAACTGTAAAAATAATATTGTTCTGATTAGTTAGTCTTCTATATTCATAAATTATTGCGTAACATTATATAATATTATATTCGGGATTCATGGATTACTAGTTCCAATTTATTTTTTAATTTTTTTTAATTTTCTGTTTTTTCTTCAGCAAAAGTTTGATGTTTCTCCGATTGTTGTTTTGAATTTTTTCATTTTGTCATTATTATTATATTATCAATGTCGTCTAGTGCGATTTACTCTAATAAATCATTTTTTCTTTCCGTTTCCCTCCACCTTTTAATTAATCTTAACACTTTTTCAATTTGATCCATTTTAATTAGAGTTATATTTCAAGCAATTTTACACATATATTTTATAAACATTCTAGAAAAAATACAATCATTTATTTATTTTAAAATGTGTAAAGCAACCTATAACGCATACATGTATTAAAACAATAAAATATAATAATAAAATATATGTATCATATAATGTTGAAATGTTATTTTCAAATTTGTTCAATTACTGTTAAATTTTGTGTGTGCATTAACGTAGTCTTTGGTGTTATACATTGGCCTCGTTTCAGCCGAAAAGGTTAAATATTAAGTAAAAATCAATATTCTTAGGTTAAAGCTGCTCCTCATGCCCCAAGAGCAAGCCAATGCCAAGGAAATTATGTCCTCACCTGGAAATTCTAAAAAGCAGCTTCTTATTTTCTCGTAGCCGCAAATTGTTGTATTTGTTTTCCCTAAAAAGAAACAGACACATACTCTTTTATTTACTTGTAATTAATCATGTGTAAGATAAATATATTTATTTTGATGACGTGTCGAAAACCCATAATCAAAATGCGAACATTATTATAACTATGGATGTGTCAGAATTAGATCACAGGTCTTGGTCCAGTTCCAACTTAACTTCAAACGTACTTTTATAATAATATGTCACAAATATAAGGTTTTAACAATATTAGCCCCTAGGTGTATCCAAGGGGGGTGGGGGAAGGGGGAAAATAACCCCCCTTTTTACAAAAAAAGTGCACTTTACGTTTCAATTGAGAATATAGAATAACTGTTTTATCGCAATACCAAAGTCGAATTACCATCTCACCAAAATAGTGATTGATTGATTAATCATCGTCTTTCTTTGGCGGGATTAAAGCCTATGATGCTTTATCTTCCATCCACCTATTTAAAGGATACAGAGTTATAATAATAATACAAAAGTAAGATACAAATGAAATAAAATATTACTTTAAGAGTAGAATAGAATACGTGCATATGTATTACACTTAAAATTATATAGACCTACACTATAGTAAATAACACATCAATTAATCTAAGACAGAGTAAACAAAAAGCTAGAGAAAAAGAGAGTTAGTTATAAAGAATTATATTATTATTATTATTTTATTATTATTTATTCAACAAGTTAAGATACATGGTAAACTTAAAATGTTGAAGAGAATCAGAGAGGGCATAGCCCCATAGCAAGTTATGCCTGATTCCCTTCATTACAACTAAATAAAAATAGGATACAAAAAATCGTCAATAAACAAGCAAGTGTAATAGTATCAAAACATGGTACGCCTTAAGAATACCTTTTAGTGACAATTTAACTAAAAAGATCTTCTATTTTAAAATTTGGAGCATCATTGATTTCTAGAGGAATAGTATTCCATAAAGTAACAGCACGGTTATAAAAATGATTTTGGTAGATAGATGTTCTAGTACGGGGAGGATTTAAAATTAGGCCAGTATTTTGTCGGTTAAACTATATTTTCTGAATTGTTATTCTTTTAAATGGATCAAGGTCAGTAACACCACCATTTATATAGCCATATATATATATATATATATATATATATGTTCTGTTGTAGGCTTTCGTGATTCATGGTTTATGTTAAGTTATACGGAAATATATAAATACACGGAAATAATCACGCTTTATTGGATGTTTAAAACAAATATTTAATTAAAACTTCAACGTTTCAGAAGACTAGGCTTCCATTTTCAAGAAGAGTTGGTATAAAACAATAAAAACAAAACATCAGCAACACAATAAAAATATAAACAAACTTAACCGCCTTACAAAGGCAAACCAAATAGTAAGTACAAAAGCAAATCAGGTGCAGTGAAAACTTTTTAACCACATCACTGTGCTAAGCGCTTTGCTTGACTTCTAGTCACCCTTCTCACAGGCTGATTCTGTTCTTCAACTGATGTTGTAGAATTGCTGGAAATTGTAGGACTTAAATGTTGACTTCTTGTCAACATTCTTGTAGGAGGATTCTGGTCAACTGTTGGTACGACTCTTGGACCATGTGTATCCAGCGCAGAGTCTGGATTATCTGTTTTATGGTTTTCAGGCACCAATCTATTTGCCAAAACAGGCTTCCAAGACTGGGCCAGACGTTTGCCATCATCTCGCTTGTTCAAGTTATGAGGTTGTTTTTCAATTTCTACTGCCTCTCTGACGATACGGCTAGTCAGATGGCTGATCATGGCAAGAGACCTCATTCCTTCAAAGTCTATCGAATGACCCTTTTTCTTGACATGTTGCGCCAAAGCAGAAGTGGTTTCCAGCTTGTTGACTGCAAGCATGTGTTCTTGTAGGCGCATTGACATGTTTCGCCCTGTCTGGCCAATATAAGTCTGGGAACAGTCTGCACATGGGATCTCGTAGACGCCCCAACCCTCCAAAGGTATCTTATCTTTAGGACCACCAATCATTTTACCCAGGGTCATGTCTGTTGAAAAAACCGTCTTGATGTTTTCTTGAGCTAGTATATGGCCGATCCGGTCTGTTGTCCCTCTCACATATGGCAAATATGCAGTAGCTCTTGGTTGAACTGATGGCTCGACGTCTACCGAAGCAAGTTGTATTACTAACGTTGAAGTTTTAATTAAATATTGTTTTTAAACATCCAATAAAGCGTGATTATTTCCGTAAAGTATAACTTAACATATATATATATATAACAGTAACCAATTATATAAAATGGTATGGCATAAATCTACAACAGTATTAAAAAAAATCCAAAAATCATCCGTTCATCCATTCACACAAAAGTACAAAATAAATATGGCTTTAGTCATTGTGCGCCAGAAATACAATGAGCAGGAGCAGGTTGTGATATGCATTACTCAAACATTGACAAAGGCTATAGCGGCTGATGTTTATAGCTACTAATTATACTTGAACTTAAGTAGTGTTGGTATGCTTTACGCTTGAAAGAGTCGTAACTTTTTCCGCAAACATCCCTGATACTGGTTGGGAGAGTATTCCAGACTCGAATAGAAATTATTGAATTACATTTTTTGTGCATACTTTGTAATATACATTGTTAAGAACATTATAAACCCACTTAGCTTCAGAACAGCTTATCAGTGGGTGGGGCGGATGATAACACACTTACGTGGCATATAGATTGGTGTACATCCACAACTTGCCATGGTATAGTTGGTGAAGCACTCCAGTTCACAGTTTGCCTGGGTGTAATGACGGAAGAAGTTGAGTTGCCTCTCAGACTCGTAATAACACTTGCGTTCATCTGGGGAGTATCCTTTCAGTCGATAACTGGTAGTCGTCACCTTCGGCATGACGGCCACATTCAATTTCTTGTGCGGTTCTACCAAGATGACGGTATGGTGGCTCGCTTGAGGAACCTCAGCAGGACTGTGCAGGTAAATCTGAGAAAACCAGGAGTAACATTTCGTGGAAACATCAATTTATCCTGGATTGAATAAAATAGAATATATGCTTGACCTTGAGGAATATAGTCCCGACGACCGTTTAAATAATAGTCGATTCGACTCTCAAGTCACATGCAGTGCAGTGCAGTACAATCAGGGCGTACAGATGTCCTTCATAATCAATTATGCCAAGTGAGGAACGCTCTGAAAATCAAATCACGCAGGCTTTCTCTTAAAACCTTTGTAAAAACCCTTAGTTAAGATTGACGGTGGCGGGGTCCACAATCATACGTTAATAATTTAGAAATGAATACAATGATGAAGCTAACAACGCAGTGTTGGTCGAGCGCTAACGCGCATCTGTGGTCGGAGTCCCATTCAAACCGTCAGATGCTCCTAAATATTTCTTCAGGTTTCGTCTGAACATCAATCACGCAGGTTTGGTCCAAAAATAATCAACCGTCGAACATCCCTTACAATAATTGCTAGTCCGCAAACCTATTTAGCTGGGGATGAACACCCTCGCTAGGCGCCACCTTTAGGAACATTAACTAAAGTAATGGTGAGAAGCGAAGTTTCAATTTCCCTGACCCAAAAATTCCAGCTTAAATGATTTTTTTCCATTTGTTTGCAAAGTTGCTTTTTTAACCAAAAGCATCTCAATTAGAAAAATGGGGGAAACTTTAGTATTTTCTGGAATAGAGGTAATTTTTTATAATTGAACATTTGCAGAACATATACTTTCAAGATTTATCGATTTCAGGAAATTTTTTTGCCATTGGCCATTCTACCAAAACTGTTAAAGTTCATATTTCACACGACATTAAAGTTGTAAAGTAATTTTTGAAAAAAAAAAAACATAAAAATAGTTATCCAATATGAAATAAAAGCTTCAATATAAGTTTTAGTTAATTAAAAGGGTAAGAACAATCAAACTGGTAACTACAATGCGTAGGTGCACAGCACTTGCAAGGAACGCCCAACTCTGTGGACTGGAGTCGCTGATTCAAACCCGTAACGAATCCTGCTTATGCTTCCGAGGTTTCAGTTGAATGCGATGAAAGGGATTGAGTCAGCCTCGAACATCCCTTGACAATAATTGTCCTATCCGCAACATACCTAGTGAAGAGGGGCATGATATGCACCCTGGGAAGGCTTCCCACAAAAATTATATATGATGAGGCAAATTGGATGAGCGAAGCGAAGACTTCAATTTCACTGAGCCCCAAAAAATTTAGCTCGGGTGTTTTTGTTTCGTTTGTTTGTTTTTGTCTGATTGTTCGCTCTACACGGGCAAACGGCATATCGATCTTGATGAAAATTAGAAAGTGACTTTTTGAAATCTCTGGACTTAGAGTGTATTGTTTTGGGTACAATCGAAGAAATTTTCTCATGAATATCTTACTTTCAACGATTTATTTCGATTTTTGTGCGATATTTACGTGCCATTTGGCGATTCTGACCAAATGTGGGGCTACAAACGTTATATTATAAAACATGGACATTAAGGTTATGTTGATATAGTACCTTTGAAAGGAAAGTTGAAAAAGTTAGCCAGAATCCATAGAAATAAAGCATTCAATATAAGTTTTTTCGGTAATAATACAAGTGACAAGTAACAATAAAACTTGATAAAAATCACCAAACAATGCGTAGGCAGCAAAGCAAAGCACTTGCAAGAGTAAAGATATCCCACGCAAACTAAAAACTTAAAAAAGCTCATCCATCAACGCGACTAAAAAAAGCGTTTGCGAAGCTTCCTAGTTAGAATATTATTCAAAATCGAAAATCCGGGGCACTCGGTCAGCGGCATTTCATTAACATGGACTTGCGTGTGGCATAAGGAGTCTGGGGCCGAGCCCCATCTGCCAAGTGAGTTTTCTTTTAATCTAAAATGTTTAATATAGAGCCATCATAAGATTGAAGAAATGTGCGGAACCATTTCATATTATATTTTATGACATTCATTTCAGGACTTTTTACCGAGATTTGAACGAAAGTACAAATTCAAATAAATTTTCACTTAACGACTTTCAACATTTTTCTCAACAACTACATAAGGTTACTACAAAATAATAATTTTTTAATGATGTTTTATGTGTTTTAACTTGTAACTTGGAGAAACTAGAAATAAAAAGGCATAATTTCGTGATAAAATCTTCATATTTTAGTATAATATTTTACAATAATGGCTCCAAAACATCATTAAAAATGACAATATGTTCCTTGAATTTTAGTTGAATAACTCCATTATAATGATAATAATTTGTTAAAATATACAAATTTTTCGAAAACAAATATTTCTAAACAAAACGACGTTGTTATAAAATCCACGAAGACGTACCAAATTCATGGATTCAATTCTTCGATTATAGTCAACGCGGATGTTCGATTTTTAGAGTACCACTTCGCAAATTTTTAATTCTACGCGCGCGCTGTCATAACACCCGTGAAATCTAAAAAAATGACGATTTCGCTCAAGTTTCGTAATAAACAATGTAACATGGTTGTATTTCCAGCAAGTCAACAAGTGAAGTGAAAACAGTCTCATTTTCCTCGATATCCCTAACGTTTTTGAATATGTAAAATGTTCCAACAGTTTTCTATACTAGAAAAACGCTTAATTCCCGCCGCGTTGTTGGATGAGCGTAATTGGTGCATTGAGCTGCCATGTGTTATGCGGATTTTCTGTTGTTTTGTAAAAAATTATAACTAAGTTCAAGATTTTTTTAAAATTAAATTAAATTAAATTAAAAATTAACTTTATTTTTTTATTTTTTTTATTAATCGTAATTTTTAAGAAAAGAAAAAATCGTAAAATTGCGATTTTCATGAGAAATAATTATTGAGTGCGCTCAAATTATACACGAATATATATATATTCATAAAATTAAGGTTCTGTGAAAATATCATTACAATAGGATAAAGCATGAAGGTGTTATAAGTAAAAAATTGTTTTAAAAAGAAGAAAAAAACAGTAAAATTTCGATCTTCATGAGAAATAATTTTTTAATTACGCTCAAATTTCACACGAATATCTTTATTTGTAAAATTAAGGTTCTGTGAAAAAATCATTAAAATCTGATTAAGCATGTAGGTGTTATAAGTTGAAGAAATTTGTTAAAAATCGTAAAAAAACGTAAAATTGCGACTTTCATAAGACGTTATTTTTTTATTGCGCTCAAAAACGTGACAGTTCTTAGTTTATGGATTTCAAAGGCCTCCATAAAATTTCATCGCAATTGGAGTATCGGTTTAGCCGGAATCGTGTTCACAAACACACAAAAATACAAAAAGAAAGAAAGAAAGAAAGAAAGAAAGAAAGAAAGAAAGAAAAAAAAACATTCCGGATTTTTTTCTCCAGTGTAGTGAAATGGAATCTTCGCTTCGCTCGCTACGCTCATCCAAAAATGTCCCAACAGTTTTCTATGTCCACAAAAATGAGTTTAATCACAATCTGGAAAATTTCGCGAAAAACAATAGCAAAAGTTCGAGGTCTCTTGTTGTGGAAGTTAATAATTCAGACATATGGAGCAACTTATCAATGGTCTGGCCCGAACGATGAAAATGTTTTGAATTTGCCCTTCTTTTTGCGTTCATTAAATCCTAATCGAAAATGTTATATTTGAAATTGACATTACCTTAAAGTACCTCTCGTAGCTCGAACACATGTCGAAGATATCATCATCGTATTGCATCAAACTGAGGAACAATCCGGTATAATCCTTGGATTTTGGTCCCACTAAGGCTCGATGAGGGTATGTGTGCAATGCGGCATCATCGTCATATCCATCCTCGGGATTCCATTTACTTTTCTGCATTGCACTGAAATTCATTCTGTAGTTGGGTGTACTTTGTTTCCTTGAAAAAATTACAATATGTGATTTAACTAGTGTTCACAATCTACACACGTCTCAGTCATAAGCAGCGTTGTGACTAGATAATTTATTTTGTATCTAGATAAAGATAAAGATGGGCTTATCCCCCAAAAATATATCTAGATAAGATAAAATATAATCTGTAAAACATTATCTAGAAAAAAGATACAAGGTAAAAATAATTATTATCTAGACAATTTTGCTTAGATAAAAGATAATAATTATCGCAGAAAAATCTTACATATTTTCCAACTTTTGCCAGCGATTTAAAATATGCGGATTCTATGAAAAACACAATACTATAGTAAACTAGTAGAAGCTATTTTTATTTTTAAAAGTGATTCATTGTTATATTTTTCTAAAGGATTTGATTTAACTATTTTATCTAAAAGTTAAAAGATGACATATTTTATCTTGATAAATTATCTTGTTAAGTCACAACACTGGTCAACTGGTCATAACACAACGTAATCATACCGTATATACTCACGAAATACGAATTTATATATTTTATTTTGAGGGAGGAATTAGAAGTTTACTGGCGCTGTGGTGAAATGTGCTGACTATCGTACTAATTTGGATTAACGGTTTTATGCACGTCATATTTTCATTGTTAATTTTTTATTAACATTATTGTGTTATCTTTTCAACTAGGAACAACCCGTTCAGTCAGGTTCGACTGTAACATGATTAGTTCGTTGGCCTCCTCCCTACACTTCGACTTTGAGCATAATAACCTCTCAGAATTATTTCCAAAATACATTTTTTTCTTTCAATGAAATATAGAACAGTGTTTTTTTTTTTTTTGGGGGGGGGGGGGCAAATGCAATCCGCGACCCCCAATTATTGCCTCGTTTTCCTTTTGTTGTCAATTAAAAGTCCACAGTTATTCATCCAAGGCACAGATTATCACCAAAATGACTTCGAAGAGAAAATGTTTAGTATCAAAAGGGCTTTTTATAAGATGACAAAATTGGTCATTGTGATGCTTTAAAACTCACAGATTTTCACCAAAATGACCTTGAAGGAGAAACATTTTTGGTGGTCAAGCCACCGGACCCTCCACTTAGCCTTCAGTACATCACAGTCAATTATTTATTTGAACCCCCTTTTATGAATTCCTAGATACGCCACTGGCACTAATGCTCCCCTCCCCTTGCGAATTTTGAAATTCGCCACTGCTAAATTTTCGCCCCCCTCCTCCCCCCCCCCCCAAGGTCCAAACTCTAGTGTCGCTCCAGTATAGAATGGAAAGATCGCAGATATATATTAAAATATAATTTAATGCAGTTAAAATTCAGTGGTATGGCATTGTGACGTATAATTTATTTGGGACACTCGCGAAATTAAAGTTTTTTCGTGATATCTCGAGAACGATGCAGAATATCGCAAAAGAGTTTCAAGACAGCTCTATGGTTTTGTTAGAACAATTTAATGCAAGAAAAAATATTCAAATATTATAATCGGTGCGGTTTGTATTAAATAAATTAATTTAATAAATTAAAATTCTTATAAAAACTTAATAACCATCACATCGCAAAATATTTTCATTCAGGCTATAGTTCTTTTAAAACCCTATAGCTGTCAAGAATCAGTTTTTAGATAATTTACATCGTTCTCGAGATATCACGAATACACTGTAATTCACGTGCTTTTAATTTCGCGACTATTCTCAGTACTTATTAATAATATGAAATAATTGAAGGTTCTGACTCGAGTGACATCGCTCAAGATCGTTAACTATATTTCATATCGGGAAATGATTAATGGATATGTTTTTTAAATTTCAATTTGCAACTTTTAATAAAACCTAAAATTGGTTATTTGATATAACTAAATATTGTTTATTGAAATTTTTTTTTCAGTGAAATGAAGTTAAATAATTGTCTTTCATTCAATTGTGTGTTCAGGCACTGTAATTGTTAAATTGTGGGCTATACTTGAATAGATAAATCGAAATATTTTATAAACATTAAAATGTAGCATAAAACATTTTGCAAATCAAAATAACTGCTTTTCCCTCTAGAAGGTCGCAACTCAGGTTGAATGAACATGTTGTTTGTCTGTTTTTGGGATGTTGTGATTAAAAAAATATACTTACACCCCATCTTGGTAAACCTCGGCAACGTCCATCATGTTGAATGTGTAGCAAAACCCGTCCCTAGTCAATGTTGGTGTGTAGTCACCTTTGTGACGCAGAGTTTTATATGACATATATTCGCTAAAAAATATTATTTCTTCAATCGGTGGTGACACCTGCGAATTAAAAGCGGACACATCAGTGGGGCCACTTATCAGACAAGGTGTCATAATATTAATGATAAATCGGTGTTGCCTTTAATATCCCGGTCTCTAGTTGGTCATTGTTCGTTTGTCAATGGTGTTGGCGCCTATGCTGGGTTGGCTTGGTCTGCTTTAAATTTAATACCCATTACTGAAAATTAGTTCTGAGACTGAGCATGGGTAGAGTTTTTTAAATTTATTTTATTTATTTAATGCAAGAACTTCGAAAATGTACACTGCATATTGTTGAGACAATGAATCAGACTGTTTGAGAATACTTCTGGTTTCTTTAATAAAGATGAAATAGTTTTATTTTGAATGAAAACAAATCGAAATTTGACAGTATAGGAGAAGACTGGAAAAGCATATACATAGGTTCCTGTATTATGTACATTCGTAACACATTGTAATTAAAATGCAATTAAACAATAATAAAAATACCATTATTTTATGACTTACCCATCTTAGAAATTCAATGCTGCTTTCGTTAGCAAAGTCCTCCAGATTATATCGTGCACACATCGCTGGGTTACACAGAAGGCATACTGGTTTATACCCCATCTGCCTGCACAACAAAGCAATAATGGTAGAGACTAGAGAAAGTATATAGGAACAGTGTTAAATTCAGGCTTTTCAGTCCGGGAAGGCTACATCATTATCTCGGGGGGTATGACCTAGGAGCAAGTATGGGGATTTTTTTTTTTTGAGGGGGGGGGGAGGCGAAGCTCTCTAAAATAGCGCCGAAAGTGAAATTTTTTTTAAAATCAGGTTTTTAGAGTGCGTTTAGTGCGCGTAAGAAAAAAGTTATGAAGTGATGCAATACGAAAATAATTTAATTTAAGTGCGGTTGATACTAGAAACCAAAAACATTGTGCGTTTTATTTTTTATACAGTTATTTCATTGTACGACTATCATGTGTGTATACTTCATAATTCGTTTTCTGGATATTGGCGTACATTATAAAATACTGAACCAATATTCAACTAAAAACCTACTTCTAGAGCTAAGCTATTTTTTCACCCCGGGGGGTGGGGGGCTTCGACCCTTCTATGCCTTAGTTCAACACTATATAGGAGTTCGTGATAAGACGAGGGAGCGCAGCGACTGAGACTTACAATTCTAAGTCACACGGGACTTATTCTGTTCCTGTGTTTGTGACTGTGTACGCCGAAAATCAGCCGAATCGCTGAACCTATTGCGCTGCAATTTTAAAACGCCAAACTTGTCGATTTGACTGAGAACTGTTAACAACATCAGGAAAATCCGGAGCGATTTAATGCAACAAGAAATAATTAATTCAAAAATTGTCTGAAATGTGAAGGATTTAATTAAACGACAATGCTTTTGTTGTTGATGAAATTATTTTTATCGAATCACATTTGCATGCATGCAATGACCGAGGTATAACAAATCCCTTTAGCTCAAGGTTCCCCAAAATTCCGCTGGGAGATTGAGTTTACCTTGCAATCTTGGATTGTAAATCGTACTAGCTATGTTTTTCATATACCATAGTATTGAATTCGTTTCAAAACATGTTCTATAATGTTTTTAATGCAATCTAGAAATTCCAAAATATATCCCGTCCGGGGGTTTGAGCCCGGGTCTCCAACATTCCTGGTGTAAAGGCGCCTTAGCCAACTAGACTAGGAAAATGCCAAAATTGTTGTTAGACGAGTGAGCGAGTCATGTGTTGAATACGCGTGAACATCTGCATACAAGTTGATTGATATTGGAATAAATAATAGGGTTTTGAGTTTAGTTGGTAGAAGGGCGCGTCAACTGTAAGGCCATAATGCACTTCTCCAGCCGAAGATAGGCTAAGGAGAAACGACCCATGATGCAGTGGTGGATTTTGACCTCAATATCAGCTGTGGTCTGGGGCAAAGCATCTATCTATACAATTTCATTTTATCATCTCCCGCCATATTGTTAGCAGGCGAAGTGGGCCGCTTAGGGTACATTGAAATGTATTTTTGCCTACTTGCCTGCTAACAACTTGCCTACTCTATGCTAGCCTACTGACAGCTCACATACTAGCAGGTTTGGTCATCAACTACTTGAAGGCGACTAAATTTCCTTCGAAAACCATCTCTTAAGACTTAGGTTATGAAGAAGAAATATGTTTTCAAATGTAAATTACAGCTTGCCCAAAATTTAATTCCTGCTAATAAAAATTCAATAGCGTATTGCGAATTATAACAATCAATAAACGGAATTCTAAATTTCACTTATCACTCATTAGTTTACTTGTGTGTTAGGATGCCTATCGAGTTATTATTATTCCTTTGCCTGTTATAATTACTACTTATTAGGTACATGTATTACAAATATGCAGGCACCAGAAGACGCAGCAGCATAATTGTATCTTAATATTGTGTGAGCGACAATAACAAATAAACTAGAGCAAAATACACGTGTGCAGCCTAAGTAAGTTCATAAACACACGGGAAAAATAAGGAGGATCAACATACAACAACATCCATTTTTAAGTATTAGGTATGGTACTAACCATGGTGTCATTCAAACAGTGTTAAAAATCTGCTATATTAAATTTTAAATCTTCATCAGCAACAGGATACTATAAGACTTTTATTAGAAACAATATTGCGAAACATTTCCTCTAGCAAGAAATAAGTTATATATGAAAGACAATTATGTTTTCAAATTACTTCAGGTTCTTGTGAGTATAGTCAAACGTCACATTTTGTTCTTTTCTCTCCCTTTTCGAAAGGCACAAAATAGACAAATGTAAACTTTTCTCCACGGTCGCTATACTCGTTTGCGGAGTTTAAAGTATTCAGTGACACCAGTAGTGAACAACTTTAACGAAACTAGTTGTTGGTAAATATTTCCACCAACCTACTTAACAGTGACGAATTCTTGCAAATTTATAGTTTAAGAGGGAATGGGACACATTTGGCTGTTAGCAAAATGCTATTCGCTCGGCCAATATGCATCCGACGTATATGAAACTTTGCAAAGTCGTCCATAAAGCATTCATAGACAGCCCTGTGGTCATATATTTTCCAAATTTTGACTTAATGAGTCAGAAAAAATCACGAATATGGTAAATTTTAGAGTTTTTAGCAAAATCAAAATTCGTGAAAACTAATTTAATTTTTATAAATTATTTTAAAACAAAATTTACAAATGTGTTACTGTAGAGCTCTATAATTTCACATTTGTGACATATGTTCAAAATTTCAGACACCTGTGGTGTCAGTTGGCCGAGCGAACAGCAATTTGCCTAAAACGCATGTCCTTTACTCTCTTAAACGCATGGAGAAGAATGAAATACTTGACTAGAGTCCTGAGAGACGGGTCGTAAGTCAAAACTTACCATTTATTAAATTTTAAGTGGTAGCGATTGTTGTCTTCAAAGTTTGCATTCGTTAGGTTCATAAGAGTGCGCTTGATCTTAACGCTGCTACAGACGGTCACTGCTGGGAATGGAACTTCCCAGGTATGTCTTGGTGTCTGCTCTGATGTTATGATGACAGGTGCTGCCCCCCATGCGCCACATACTTGACAGACGAGGTAGACGCATGCGCAGATACTCAAAACTAGAGCCACCACCCACATTAACCTTGATACAGGAAGAACACAATACATTATGACCGGTTCTGCCCCTAACGTGCCCCATACTTGAAGTACCATGTAGACACATGCGCAGATACTCAAAACTAAAGCCACCACCCACATTAACCTACACACTTGAAAGAATGTAAGCTAGATCATGAAAATACAGTTTTATGTTGGCCTATCTTTCAACTTAATGATTGATTTTGGTTCTCTTCTTCCTGCTCCTTTTCATGCAAGATATTTCTTATCAAATTTGTATACATCCAGGTTTTATTTTATCTGAATAGCTACATATCTAAAAAAAAGCTATCATATAGTTCATTGTAGTCTAAATAGTAACCTCAAATGATTTGAAAGTAGCAGATTGAGTAACCCACCTCTCGAAGCGAGTGCGCTGTCCCCAAGGGAGACACTTGGGTCCGTGAGGGCAGGTTCTGTCCGCTTGATGATCGTGCATGACCTTGGCAGGCGGTTGGACGCTCCGTTCACTAACCGGAAACTCTACGGGGGAGCTATAAACACACAGCTTCCCATTAGAATAATTATTATTCATTGTGTTATTGAAGAAATATTTTTTTTTCATAAAACGTTTATATGAAACAAATATACCTTGTTCAATTCTTAAAAGAAGTACAACCAAAATCAAAACATTTTTATATTGTATGTGTATGGTAAATCAAAGCGACTAAGCCTACCCTGTAGGCCCCGACGCAATCAACGAGTGAGCGAGAACCAACCAATGAACGATATTTTTTTATAGGAAATCAGTGGTATGGACAGTGCAAACACCAGCGGATCAACGCCAGAATCAACAAGGCCGATTCAGAACAACTTTTAATTTATTATGTGCCTCGTTGCTAGGACGGCTCCAAAGTCACCGTTTACAAACTCCTAAGACAAGAACTGATGGACTAAGTCCAAATCAAAATTAAAAAAACTTTTGACTTAAGCCGGTATCGAAGCCTGGACCTTCTGCATTGGAAGCAGAGATGCTAACCACAAGACCAACAAGCCACAAAAAAGAAGGTACAAATTTAGAGGGTCGCTACATTTTCTAGCTACTGTGCTGTTTGGTGAGGGTTCTGTTATTTAACACATGTAAAAGTAAAGCCTCCATCGTTAGTCATGTTCCATTGCGTCGCGGATTGTAAAATTCAATTAACATAAAATATACTGTTTTTGTTTCCTCACCTTTTAAGATGAATTTTTCCTGGCATTATTTAAGTCACGCGGCGTTTGCCCTTGAGAGTAGATGATGAGTTTGGACCTTGAGATTATCTGCAAGATATAACATAACCAAGAAAGCACAATTCAAGATGACGTAGTACGCAAAGAACAATAATTGGTGCCACTTTTTACAACCAAACTATTGAAACGAATGGTTTTCTAAATTATTTAATATTGTATTATCTATTAAGCATTATCTATTTAAGCATATTTTCAGAAACTAAGCAATGCGTGACACATTTATTTACATTTACAAATCTAAATATGAAAGTAGCACAACTAAGATACTTTTTAATAGTACCTAGCTAATACAGCATACTCTTGTCAAAATGTTCCTAGATCCAGATACAAGATACTTAAAAAAAAACGTCAGATACAAAGACATATTTTTGTGTTTATTTTGATAGTAAAAAAAAAAAAAACTGGCGAAAGATTTTAATTCTCTCGAGAAGATATTTTCTTTCTTCGTGTATCGCGCGCCATTGAAACAAGTGTATTCAACTTATTTTGGAAATAATTCTCTCCGTCTAGAAATCTATGTCCAAAAATCTCCGACTAGAAATCTCCGTCTACAAAT
Source organism: Sweltsa coloradensis (assembly GCA_024449915.1). Lineage (NCBI taxonomy): Eukaryota > Metazoa > Arthropoda > Insecta > Plecoptera > Chloroperlidae > Sweltsa > Sweltsa coloradensis. The sequence goes on from JAMZAV010000757.1 coordinate 174,413, forward strand.
CTCCGACTAGAAAACTCCGTCTAGAATCTTAGAAATCTCTGTCCAGAAATCTCCGACTAGAAATCTTCGTCTAGAAATCTCCGACTAGAATCTTAGAAATCTCTGTCCAGAAATCTCCGACTAGAAATCTTCGTCTAGAAATCTCCGACCAGAAATTTTCGTCTACAAATCTCCGACTAGAAATCTCCGTATAGAAATCTTCACTTGTATCGAACGCCTTACTGAATACAGTATTTTCTTACCTTCTTCACTGACCGGCTCAACCTTGCTTCTCTTCTCCCGGATACCCAACGCTCAACGGCTGTGTCCTAGTACTAAGCCGGCGCCTAGAGTGAACACTATATTATTATCCCACTCCGGACGTATCTCATTTATTATGATGTGGACTATTAACACTTCGTCCAAGGTTAGTGTTTTTGATATTATTCGTTACGCTTTAGGTGGAGTTTGGAGTTTATCCTAATCAGGACACCCACAGTGTTGGCTCGAGCGCTAAGCGCGCGACTCCGATTCAGGAGGTCCGGATTTCGAATCCCGTAGTTACCGGGAATCCTGACTGAAGGTTTTCAGAGGTTTTCCTCAGTCGTTAATGCGACTACAAGGAATAAGATACAGTTATCTTAATCAGTTCTTGGACATCCCTTCACAATCGTCTAATTCCTATATACCTAGTACACTTGGGGGCAAACATAGCACCTTATATTTAATTATAGGTCTCGCACTAAAATTTGTTATAGCGCTACGTAGTATATCCCTTTCTCGTCTGACGGGACTTACAAGTCCCTCAGTTTTATTATGGATAGAATCATAGCTCTATAAGCCTGACGGGACGTTTGAGTCCCACTTCTCCTGAGCACATGGAGCACACACATAATAGTGGTTCACATAGGATCTCCTACGCCTTGTACATAATTTTTAAAGTAAAAAATTGAAAATAGTGGATTTTTGAAAATAATATATAAAAAATTTAAAAAATTAAAAATTTGACAATTTTTATCCGATTTTCATTTTTTTTTGATTAATAAAGATGCTTGTTCTTGAACTAAAATCTTTTAAATTTTTTTTAAAAAAGTTGGAAATTGCGGTACATATTCAAAATCCAAAATTTTCCAAAAAAATCTAAAATACCTACTAAAAAAAAGAAAAAAGTTTCAAACTTAAATTTCTTTTGGGCATGTTTGTTTGATGAATAAGTAAAAAAAACAATCATTTTTAAAAATTTTTCTAGGTTCGGGCAAGAAAGGGATATAGTAGTAAGTGTATTGTGAGGGGGCATTGCGGCAACTAGGAAAAAAATATGCTGTGTGTTAACAATGGACCTTCAGTTAACAGTTAATAAAACTTAGCTTTGTTACACAGACTTCGATAAGAAATAATTATTGATTAAATTGTGCACACCAAAAGACGTAGGCGGACACACGTCATACAACGGTGATCCGAATGTTTTGATTTATGATTTTTATTTTCTTTGTGATTATTATTTCATTATTGTAATCGTCTACTCGTCGGCGTAGGGCCTACTACTAAAAAAGGAAAAAAGTATTTTGTCAATGTCATATGAGAATTAATTATCATTGGTTATCTATGGCCGTTGTTTTGTTAAACTAATTTAAGAGAGTATATAGGTCATGAGTTATTATTATTATTTTTAAGTCTCTATTTGAAACGGATAATGCAATCCACTAGTGCAAATTAAATAGAGAAGGAATGAGGGGAAATCCGGTACCGGCACGTAGCCTACTTCTTTCGAAAAGTACCAAGGGCAAATTACCGTTTGCTCAGATAACTGACACCACAGGAGTTTGAAATTTTGAACAGATTTCACGAAAGTAGAAATATAGGGCTCTACATTTACACATTTCTAATATTTTGTTTTGAAATAATTTATAAAAAACAAATTAGTTTTACAACTTCGATTTTGTTAGAAATTCCAAAATTTACTATATTCGTTATTTTTTTCTGGATGATTAAGGCAAAATTTGTAAAATCTATGACTGTGGGACTGTCCATGTATGCTGTATTGACAACTTTGCAGAATAACATACATAGGATGGTTCTTGGCAATGCGAATAGTTTATTGCTTTCCTCCAAATGATGTCCCATTCCCTCTTTAGACTTTTTTTAAATAAGCATGCTTATAATAGAAACTAATATCAATCGGTTGAATATATGAAGCATTACAAATTTGATCAATAAACAATTATTATTGAAAGCGGCGACGAAGAAATCGCCTACACTGATAGGGAAACCAAAGATTAATATTTTTGATAGTTCGCGGTTCTTCTAAAGACATTCCAAAATATTTTGTTCGCCACAAAAGGCCAACAACTTGAGCTGGAGTGCTTAAGTGTCCATGGTATAGCTCTCATACATACATTAGGCATATACTTACACCGAAAGTTTTCATTTTATTGAACCGTTTTCTTTCGAAGACAATACCAGTTAATATTTCAATTGAACCCACTTTCATTCGTTATACAAGTGACATACGACAAGACATCAAACAGCTTAAAGAACATTTAATAAAATCGAGTCAAATAGCTTGTGTTTAGATGGCGTCAGGGACCCCCCCCCCCCCACCCCCCTCTTTTGAGTACCAACTGTCGAATTAAGAAAAGTTTAGGCTGCTGGTAGGTTAAGTGTCCACTTAAGCTAATAAAACACTTTATTTAGATTGACATTACAGCATGATTTCTCGCCATCTCCATAGGATAACAGGAAGCACCGAATTGACCATCCGAGAATAAGTAATTCTATATGATATTAAAGTGTTGACCAAGTTCTGCTTGTGGCCATATAACGTCAGTTATTCACTTGGCAATAGTTTGTCAAGAGATGATTCATTAACAAGGTAATCCGCACTCTGAAACTGAGAAGGTTAAAATATAGTAGTCGACGTATGTAGGCCTACCACATTCTACACTGTTTAGATCTAAGTACTTTGCCTTACCTGTGTTCATCGTTTTGCTACAAACATTTTTTTACCTGCTGTATAAATACGAACACCAATTTAAAATGCTTTTTTAAATAATATATAAAGTTAAATTGCGCGAAAAACTTTATTATTATAGACTCTCTAAAAAATATATGAACCACAAGGAAAATTTTCGAATTTTTAACAAAATAAACAAAAATGTAATACAAAACAAATGATTTATATTTTCGAAAATATGCATATTATACGCAGTAATTTTGCGAAGAAAGGACCCACGTCCTTACACTTTTTGTCAGGCGTTAGTTATAATAGCTTTGTACATGTGGAAAAAAAAATTAGTAAATCAAACGTTATTTCAGAAAATCGTTTTTCCATCTAGTAAAAACAATATAAGAAAAATCACAGTGTTCACAAAAGTGCTGGTAACTATTTTGATAAACAATTTTAATTTTTTCAATTTAAGTAGTATGGTACGAACTACGAAACAATATTTTCAACACAAATTAAGAAATGTTCTAAAATTCAAAATTTACAGAATCATGTTGTGTGAAAGTATCAAATTGCAACGTTTGACTGTTAAATAAAATAATGATTTATTAGAGCACCAAATCTGTCAGGGGGCTAAATCAGGACATACCAACCAAAGTCGAATTTTAAATAGGAATATAGCAATCAGTAGTTATGGAATACAACACCGCGAATCACGCCAGAATCAACAAGGCCGATCAGACAATCGAAATTTATATGTGCTTCGTGCTAGGAACGGCTCCAAAGTCACGTTTACAAACTTCTAGACATGAACTGAGGACTTAAGTCCCATAATCAGAATTAAAAAAACTTCTGACTTTAGCGAAGAATAACCCTGACTTTTGCATTGGAAGACAGATACCTTTTAACAACAAGACCAACGAGCAACACAATTAAAATTTATTTAAAATTGAGGTTGATTTGTGGTTCAAAAACAATTCAATCACATAATCACCAAACATGAAAACTTTAGACTCTTAAATTCGTGTACACAATTAATTATTAAGTAAGTAATTTAATTACACAATTAATAGTTAACTCATTTAGGAGCCAGTACTTTTCGAAATTGCCATTACAAAATCTTGCTATAAACAATCAAAATTATGCATTTTGATACGTCACACAAAATGTTCTGTAACTTTTGCAATTTTTTAAAATTTGTTTTGATTACTGTATTGTAACTGCTATTACTGACAAATAAAAATTATTCATTTATTATGGTTAATAGCTCTTTTTGAACACTGCTATTATTGGTTAAAAGATTTGATTTGATTTGAATTTGAATTTGAATTTGAATTTGATCTTTTGATTAAAACACTAAAAAATCGACAAATCAACTTCTTTTTGGTATAAAAAATGTAGTCCTAGTTTTTCACCTTAATTTGGGTGAAAAATGCTTTCAATTGATACCAAACATGACAAATTAATCATCACTATGAAATTTTTCGTCATAATTAAGTATTTAATACAATCAGAAATTAAAAAATCCATCCCGATCGGGGTGATCGGGGATTTTGTAATTTGTGGTTTGTATTACATATTAACAATTCCACCTACGGGAGTGTTTCCCGACTATCCAAATCGAGAAATAATTAAGTCTGTTAATTATTCAATTAATAGTTAAATACTCAATACTCAGCTAGGAGCCAGTAATTTTCGAAATTATCATTACAAAATCTTTAAGATTGCTAAATTTTGAAGTTAGATCACATTTTGTAGATATATTTACGCCATATTGCAGTTTGTGTTGAATATATTTTAATTACTATTGTCGAAAAATTAACAATGACAGTTACCAGTTCATTTGTGAACACTGTGTAATAATAGTTTGCAACAAGGAAAACGCCTAAATTGTTGTTAGACGAGTGAGCGAGCCATTCGTTCACCGGTAACAGATCCAGGCTAAGGTATAGGGGAAAAGGGAATGTTTCCAGGTACTCAACAAATTGCTCGCTCACTCGTCTTACAACGAGCTTGGCGTTTTCGTAGTATAATCATTGCACAAACATTTGTGGTCACAGATCTTGTTGAACAGGTAGGCTACACCCCAGACTAAATGTAACGGCCGGTGTATGACCCCTAGTAAGATACTTCCTCCAGCGTCAATGTATGTAAAAGTAAAGACGATTTAGGCCTAGGCAAAGAGAGAAAGTGACTTGATTTTCAATCTTATTGCTTCACGATTGAGGAGAGGATGAAGTATTGCGTGCTGGTAAATGCATACAAAGTATTGAAATGTATGTATTAAGGTATTCTACCAAATATTTTTCAAATTGTTGATTGAAATTTTTGAGGATAGAAATTCTATTCTAATGCACTCACTGCAAGATCCTAGATTAATTTCTGAATCACTAAGAAAGTCAGTTTTGTCAAGAGGCATATCCTTTTGGAATTCAATTTCTTATGATATTAGAAGCCAGTTTACTGAGCTAGGAATTGTACAATTTAAAAGTAAAATATAAAGCAATGATAATGAATCAAAGAACAAAGAAGAATCGATTTTTACTAATTATGTGTGGGGCATTGTCTGTGTGTTTATGTAATGTTAATTTCTCTTCATAAGTTTATATTTATTATGTTGCTATTATTTTTGTTTGTTCATTATTGCTTTGATTATGATATAATCAATGTATTTTCAACTATATTTTTCTGCCTAGATTGTCTGGTTGCCGCCCACTGGTGGAGCTTGCAACTTGAGTAAGGTGTCCTGTATCATTGCTGTGATCAGTATTTGACGTGAACAATTTCAAATATATGCCTGATATAATTATATATTAGAGTCAAGATCTTTTTGTACAAAATTTGTTATCAATATTTGAACACAAGTATGAAGATTCGCGTTCGGTGGTTTCTTCCGCGAAAGTTTGATTACTCCCTGATTTGCTGTTCCTGATTTTTGGCAAACCTCATATTCGTTTGAGTGAGATTGTCTAATAAATCAGTTTTTTCTTTTCGTTTTTCTTTTTCAATGATTTTTTTCTTTTCTTTTCTTTTCTTTTCTTTTCTTTTCTTTTCTTTTCTTTTCTTTTCTTTTCTTTTCTTTTCTTTTTCTTTTCTTTTCCCCGCCACTTTTTTGTATTTGATACATTAATTAATTGCATTTAATATCCTTTTTGAATTTGTTACTAAAATTGTTGTGTTTTAATGCATGGTTGTTACTTTACTATTTCGAATATTTTCTCAACTAACTGTTGTTCATTGTTGTGTCTGCATCTATGTAATTAGATTTATTTAGTTTATTTGGATTAAGGGTGCGACAACCGTTAGGTCATAAAAGCGCCACTCTTGCCAAGAGAATATAGGGAGGAAAATCCCATGCTGGTCAGAACGAGCCACGGGTAAAGGTGAAAGAAAAGGGGGGCTTCAACCTTACAGCAGCAGTTAGGTATCTAGTGGACCCTGGACTAGGCCTACCTAAACATACAGCTTAGGGGCTAGGGTTAGACCTTCGGATTGAATTAGATACCTCACTGGGGATAGGCAATAGGGTAGGCCTATAGTAGCCTCTCTCTGCATTTCGCTAGTGTTTTATAATGGCCTCATGTACCTATATTTTCCTAATAACATACTGCTACTAGGCCTATAGCCTTTAGGTAAGAGAAGAGGTCACAACTCTTGCAAGCCAATGCTCTAGCCTAGGCCCTAGGGTTTGGCATAGCCCAAGCCTTTCAAGGTATATGGCGTATAAGGAATATGAATAATGTACAAGATTAGTTCTCTACCGTTTGTATTGATGTATGTATTACTGCAAATCATACCACAACTACGGTTTAAAACACAGAAAACGTAAGCGTAGGACTAGGGGGGCATCCCACCTGCCAAATTTTAGGTTATATTATCTTAATTGTTAAAACGGAATGTTGCATTACATGAGTTGTTTTACTTTTATTTGCACATTTTTCTGCACCGAAAAATAACAAATTAATTAAAATCTGATGATAGAAACTTATTTAAAAGCGACGTTTACATTCGATATGGAGCAACCAGCTTCCGTTGTCGCCAACATTGCTCGTTAAGACATCGCTAAGACGCGGGCAGGGCAGTCACAACTTCTGCATGTCTCAGGGTGTCTTATTAGCGCTGCGCACTTTTGAAAAGAGGGTCAAAAATAATTTGAGAATGCCGATCCATGTTCTAAGACGCTAGAATGACTTAAGAAGTGTCATAGTTAAGACATGACACTCTTAGTTAGGCGTTTTTGTAAATCCGGGCCCTGGTGTCCAAGTTGGCATGAGTTGGATACATATGGATACATGATGGATAGCAGTTTTAACTAGTATCCTAGTGGATAACAGTTGGTGATAAGTGATAATAAGTCAAAGATGTCATCGTTAACTAATAAGTACCTTCTAAATCAAGCAAAAATTACTTTATCAAAAACCAATCATTCATTACATTCCAAATCAAGCAAATACTTTATCAAAAACCAATCATTCATTACATTCCAAATAAAGCAAATACTTTATCGAAAACCAATCAGTACCTTCCAAATAAAGCAAATACGTCATCGTAAACCAATCATACATTCCAAATAAAGCAAATACGTCATCGTAAACCAATCGTCTGACGTTTGTGGAGGTCAAGAAATCTGCATGGTTGAACTCTTTATCAGCCACTTGTGTAAGTTTTACGACGTTAGGTAGCTCTTTTCTCAGCCGCAGTATCCCCTAGAATGCAGAAAACATAATAATATTACTATCATTATACAAATTATTATGTTTACTCTCAAAGACTTATCACAGGTCAACATTAAGGCTATTCCAGAGCACTCTTACCGATATTTTGAAAGTCAACGGAAAATGGCTAAAAGTTGGTTGGATGAAAGATGAACTTGAATAAAAAAGGAAAAAAATAACTTTTTTTTGGACGGGACAAAAGCTCTATTTTGGCCAAAATATGCAAATTTGGGGTCATTACGGAAATGAATGTTTTAGATGCAATATTCAATTTTTAGCTATGATTTTTTTTATTGCTTCAACACACCTTTGTCTCTGGACTGAGAACAAGGGAAATTAATTTTACGAAATAACTTTTGATGAACGATTTTTTTCGTGTTCCCGGTTCAAAACTTTTTTTTGTACCAAGTGACAAAAAAAATCGTACATCGAAGATTATTTCAGAAAATTCTTTTCCCTTATACTCAGTCCAGAGACAAAGGTGTGTTGAAGCAATAAAAAAAAATCATAGCTAAAATTTAAATATTGCATCCAAAACATTCATTTCCGTAATGACCCAAAATTTGCATATAATAGCCAAAATAGAGCTTTTGTCCCCTCCAAAAAAAGTTATTTTTTTCCTTTTTTATTCAAGTTCATCTTTCATCCAACCAACTTTAAGTCATTTTCCGTTGACTTTCAAAATATCGGTAAGAGTGCTCTGGAATAGCCTTAATGGAGACGAAGGGAGGGACGTAAGGGATGACGCGGGGGGACAAGGGGTGGAAAGGCCTGTGCTGGTCAGAACCAGCTACAAGCGTATGGGGAGGGCAGGGGTTCCCCACGTCGTGGTCGTCTCCGTCTGTGTCATCATCCGTCCGTGTTGTCATTGTCGTCGCCGTCGGGGAGGTAGTCAAAGGGAAGGGGAAAGTTCCCCGACGACGACCCAGAGCTCGCCATTAGTTTCAGGGAGAAAAACTACCCTAATCACGGGCCAAACCACGAGAAGGTTGCGAGTTGGAATTTGATGGCCCAATGAGTTTAAAGTTGGAATAGATCCTTTAAGGCAGGTTAAGGGGGTTAAGAGTCTGCAATACCAGTGATTTTTTTCAAAACTCTCCCTGAAGCCATTTTTTATCAGATTGTAACCACACTTTGCACATAACTTATGGTCATGTATTATACAGTCTTCCATAGAGGCACATTTAAAAAATACAATCACCAAAAAATCTTAGTAACTTAATTAAATTTCTCCATTTTTGGCCTATCTATTTAACGTTTGTCTAAATTCCAGAACTATACCCCAATAATGGAAATCAGCAAATGTGGTGCCCACTTTTAAATCAGGGTTGTGGTATGACATCAATAACTATCGTCCGATACTTCTTACCTCAGTAGGATGCACAGTACTGGAAAGAGTTTGTAACCAAGCACTTTATTCACCACCGTAAGACAAACCATTTTCTTAACAAACAGCAACACGGGTTTATCCTGCAGTGATGCTCTTGTATCACGATGCTAACTAAGGCTATTGATTTTAGATTTTAGAGCTCTCGTAATGAACCAAAATCATGGCCAAGCAATTTTTTATGATTTTGTGTTTAATATTTTTACATTTTTACCACGAAAATGGTTAGCTAAGCGCTCGTCAACAGGCGAAATGATCTTACTTTTTGTCAATGCGAAACAAGGGAGAAAGAATGTAACGCTTGGCTCAACTTCTATATCTCACAGCATTCACAGCCGAAGACTTTTGGAGGAGAGCTTGGCTGCCTTTTTTTTTGCTACACATTTTTGTATTTGTGGGGTATAAGCTTACTGGACAGCAATTCTCGCTTTAACTGGACACTTACTACAGTCTCTACTTAAGATTATTTGCATTAATACTCAAGTATTTTTATTATTATTATAAGTTTATTTCTTAGACTTAGATAACTTTCTAGATACTTTATTATTATTTATATTATTATTCATATGTTTATGTAATTAGACGAGTGAGCGCAGCGAACGTAGTCTACAACGCTACTCGATCGGGCCTTGGTCGTGATTAATTCTGTATGTTAAATGTTAAATGTTAAATGTTAAATGTTAAATGTTAAATGTTAAATGTTAAATGTTAAATGTTAAATGTTAAATGTCTGTCTGTCCACTCCCATACGGCCGAACGGCCAAATAGACTGAGCTGAAATTTTAAACAGACATCCGTGACCAGGTAACTGAGAGCTGCTAACAAAATGAGCACAATCTGTTGCGATTTAAACCTGCAAGAAATAAAAAACTGAAAAATACGTTGAAATGTATAGGAATTATTTTAACGACAATGGTTTTCATTTTGAAATAATATTATTTGTTTGTTATTTACCTGGCTGTGAAATGCCGTGTCCAAGGTTAATCGAATGTTGGACGTCAAGGTTCCCCCAAATTCCGCTCGTAGATTGAGTAAACCTTGCAATAATTTCACGTATTTCGTACTGGCTATGTTTTCCGTTGTATTATCACAGATGATGGACTACACTGCGTTATATACATTTCAAAACATGTTAAATAATTTAAAAAATACAATCCAGAAATTACAAAATCTTTCCCGACTATTGAACCCACGTCTCCCACATTTCGGCTATAAGGGCGCTTTAGCCAACTCGACTAGGGAAACGCTAAAGTCGTTGTTAGACGAGTGAGAGAGTCATGTGTTGAGTACGCGGGAACATTTGCATTTAAGTTTGATTATAATATTCGTATAAATAATAGGGTACCTATTTAAGTTTAGGTCATAGTTTAGGCCATAATGCTCCACAGTAGCCTATGATAGGCTAGGGAGGCCTAAGGTAGGGGGAAGAAAAGGAATGTTAAAAAGTCGTTGTTAGACGAGTGAGAGAGTCATGTGTTGAGTACGCGGGAACATTTGCATTTAAGTTTGATTATAATATTCGTATAAATAATAGGGTATTTAAGTTTTGGTCATAGTTTACGCCATAATGCTCCACTGTAGCCTATGATAGGCTAGGGAGGCCTAAGGTAGGGGGAAGAAAAGGAATGTTACCGGGTACTCAACACATGGCTCACTCACTCGTCTAACAACGACTTTGGCGTTTCCCTAGTTAATAAGCCATGGCGACTTTATTGATTTGTATAATAATAACATAATATCTCGCTATATGACCATGCTATTACGTGTAGTGTACCATCTTTGGGAATATAATACTAAAATTGTATACGCATTAGTATGCCTTTTGTTCACCTAAATTTGTATTGTTTTGTGTGACTTCTTTAGATTGTAGAATAGTTGTTCATTATATTAGATCGCATTGCTGAATTGAGAATTGAAATGTTATGTTCTCTGTGTATTATTTTATAACAGCTTTAGTTAATAAATTTTAGATTCTATTTAAGTTTACAAATTTGTTCGTTTGTGCTTTATGTGGTAGTTTATTAATGTTATAATAAAGTAATAAATGGTTTTATTCTTCTCGCCACCAATAGTATGTTTAGTAATCTTTGACTGTAGAAGAGTGACCATATCCTTGCTTGACAATTACCCAAAATTTCTTATCAATCGGATGACAAACTGGAGGCAGGAAAAATTCTCAAAAAAATTTATTTAAATAAAATAAAGGTGTAAAAAAAAGGAGATTTCAGTTTTCATTATGCCCAAGGTGGTGAATAGGCCTATTTCTCATATTCTTCCGTGAAGTTGTGGGCTGTGGTCTTGAAAAGATTTGTCTGTTTATGTAAAGTACCCTTACCTAGTATGAGTACTCGGAAGCAGTGATGTACATTTGTGGTGAAATAAGTTGATATTTTTAGTTTTCAGTTTTTCAATGTATGTTATGCTTCCGATGTAAATATGCGTTGGTTGCGTCCTGCGTTGAACCAGATGAAATGTGTAAAATAAGCATATTTGCGACTGTTATCCAATCTCTGTTCCTAGTAGAGCTACTTTTTCCCCCTTGTAGGCGCCGGTTTTCGACGCTTCTGTTTTCCATAGTTTGTAGTTTGGGTGTTGGTATGTTGACGTTCTCATCTGGTAGGTTGTCTGCCTTGTTTAATTTTCAACCTATCAGATTTATTTCATGTTTTGCTTATCTCGTTTTGTTCTGTCTGCTATCAGTACCGGCTCCTATCTTGTTGTAACTCGTAGCCCCTAGGAGCTAGTACATCCCTCTCTCTCTCTCTTGTCTGCCCTGGGCACGGCATTCACGTAAAGCTTTTACCTCGCTCGCTTATTCTACGCACAGCTCTTGTTAATTATCTCGGTGCGTGTTGTCGTCGAACACAGAGTCTTCAGACTCATTTCTTCCTTCCTTCTACTTCTTCCACTGGCCAGTCTTTCTCTATCTTACTTCCCCATACCACACGTCCTGAAGCTGACGTCACAACACTCAAGTCAGTGCTACGCTTCGAACCCAGGACGTCGGGAAGTAAGTTGCTGCTCAAACTTCCATCATGATGTAAGTAACTCTACAATGTTTCTTGTCCATTCTTTACCCGCTTAAATACAGTCCACTGCAAATCTCGGAGCAGAGCATCCCAGCTCAAAACATATGGTCCTACGGGCCGCAGATGTCTTTCCTATGAATTTTAACATTTTCTCGAAGTTTTTCTCCCCAAGGTCAAACCTTGTTGGTCGCGCTACACACACGTCATTGAGTGGTGTGGCCTTCCGCTCTTGTGTTCAATTGAATTGTCATAGTCAATGTAGTTGCCTCTCACGTATTTCCCTCGTATTTTCTAATTCTGTTTTTTGGTATTTTCGTTCATCAAGGACGATCTTATCGCAGAACAAAAAAAGTTGGTTGTTCGACGTGAGTTTGTATTTGCGACATTACAACGCACGTACGCCATGTTCGAAAAAATCAAACCTGATCAAGTCAATTTACATAGGCCTCGTTTTCACGCGTTAGCCAAATTGGAAGCGAATTTCCATGAAATCCAAATGGCCATTGCCGAACTCAATACGCAAGTAGTTTCTCCAGCTAAGGTCATTGAAATTGATAAAGTTCAGGAATCTTTTGAAACAGTTATATTCACTGCTCAAGCGCGCTTTCTAGAAGCTGATGAATTAAAACAGCGCCCTGACGAGGGTCAATCTGGGCATCAGCCCACCTCAGTTAAACCCATTGCATTGCCAGTCATAGACCTTCCCAAGTTCAATGGTGAAATATGCAAATGGCCCGAGTTCTATAATTTATTCACGTCTTTGATTGATGACAACAAGTCACTAAGGAATGTACAAAAATTGCACTATCTGAAAACTACATTGTCGGAACAGCCATTGGCGCTCATCTCAGAGTTTCCAATAACTGAAGAATATTATCCCCTCGCTTCGAAAGCGCTCGTTACTCGTTACCAAAACGAGCGTTTATTAGGAAGCTTGTATGTTCAAAAAATTCTAGATTTTGTCCCGCTTAAGACGTCATCCTATGACGCTCTTCAAGCCTTTCTAAAAACACATCGCAATTCTGTCGAATCGTTGAAGGCCCTAAACATTCCTGATTTTGGCGACTTTCTACTGTTATGTCTAGCTTTAGCTAATCTCGATGTGTCTTCTCGCAAGGCTTTCGAAGCTAAGCAATCATCTAACTCTACTCCCAATTATAAGTCGTTAATAGATTTTCTCGAAGACCAATCGAGGACTTTGGAGTTATGAGCTGTTGGGAAAAGTCCCAACGCTCCTGTCAAGAGTTCCCCCTCCTCAAGAAAGGTCAATACCCTGCAAGTGTCGTCACCTGTTTCTAACAACAGGGCGAAGCGTATACCCAATGACTCATCTCGCAGTGCTCAATCCACTACGCGCACAGTCACATGTCCATTATGTAATGCCCCTCATTCATTGTATCAATGCGATGCTTTCCGTAATTTAAATGTAAATCAACGCTACGATACGTTATGCAAATTAAAAAGGTGTCTCAACTGCATGGGCGCGCATTTACGCCCACAATGCAATTCCACGAAATCTTGTTCTGTTTGTCACAGCAACAGACATCACTCCATGTTGCATTCAGACCCCACTCTGTCCGTCGAGGAAGCTACTCCCGGTTCCGACCAAGGTCAACAAATGCCCCAGACTCTTCTCATGTCACGTACGGGCTTCGAACCCCACTCATCAAACCGTTATATTGGGTGGGTCGGGGGCGTTGCGTATAAACTCCTTAGGGTATAATCCTCCCTCCATATAAAACTAAGTTGGAGTGTTTTTGGGTGGGTCTTTCCGTATAAAACGAAGAAAGGGTACGTAGCACCTAAACCTCTTTGCACATAATCCTCCCTCGATATAATTTTGATTTTAGGTCGAGAGACCCTACCAGATGGGTCTTAAAGTAGAAAAGTTATGTTGAAAGACTCTACTTGAGGGGTCTCAGCACATAACACTTTCGGCCTAAAGACACATCTGGTAGGGTCCTAGTGTATAACATTTTCGATCGAGAGACCTATCCGGATGGGTCGTAGCGTATAAAATTTTGACCAAACTGAACCGAAAATCGTTGAAAATGCTTGGAAGTGGCCTGGATGAAGCTGTTATATTGAACAACCCATGCAGTAGCACCGTAAGGCATACAAATTTTCGATTGAAAGATACCCCTGGTAGTGTCTTACAGTATAAAATATTTCGTCTTTGAATATTTTCGATCGAAAGGCCCTACAGGTTGGGTCTTACCGTATAACTTTATGTCGTACGACCCATTCAGTAACGTATTAAGATAGAAAAAGTACTGAATTATACGGAGAGACCCTTACAGTAGAGCCGTAAGACATAACATTTTCGATTGAAAGATACCCCTGGTAGTGTCTTACTGTATAAAATATTTCGACTTGGAATATTTTCGATCGAAAGGCCCTACAGGTTGGGTCTTACCGTATAACTTTATGTCGTACGACCCATTCAGTTACGTTTTTAATATAGAAAAAGTACAGAATTATACGGAGAGACCCTTACAGTAGAGCCGTAAGACATAACATTTTCGATTGAAAGATACCCCTGGTAGTGTCTTACAGTATAAAATATTTCGACTTGGAATATTTTCGATCGAAAGGCCCTACAGGTTGGGTCCTACCGTATAACTTTATGTCGTACGACCCATTCAGTTACTTAGTAAGATAGAAAAAGTATAGAATTATACGGAGAGACCCTTACAGTAGAGCCGTAAGACATAACATTTTCGATTGAAAGATACCCCTGGTAGTGTCTTACTGTATAAAATATTTCGACTTGGAATATTTTCGATCGAAAGGGCCTACAGGTTGGGTCTTACCGTATAACTTTATGTCGTACGACCCATTCAGTTACGTATTAAGATAGAAAAAGTACAGAATTATACGGAGAGACCCTTACAGTAGAGCCGTAAGACATAACATTTTCGATTGAAAGATACCCCTGGTAGTGTCTTACTGTATAAAATATTTCGAGTTGGAATATTTTCGATCGAAAGGGCCTACAGGTTGGGTCTTACCGTATAACTTTATGTCGTACGACCCATTCAGTTACGTATTAAGATAGAAAAAGTACAGAATTATACGGAGAGACTCTTTCAGTAAAGCCGTAAGACATAACATTTTCGATTGAAAGATACCCCTGGTAGTGTCTTACTGTATAAAATATTTCGACTTAGAATATTTTCGATCAAAAGACCCTACAGGTTGGGTCTTTCCGTATAACTTGTGTCCACAGCACCATAGACCGTGGATCGAGCTATAGGCTACCATTTCTAGTTAGTTTCGTGTTTGCTCACTAGATGGAAGCAATGCACGGATATGGAAATGCATGGCGCCAACTTTTCAAAATGACTGTGCATGTTTTGCCCAAAAATGATTGATTGAACATTCCCCACGGGAACACAAACTTCGGTTCTCCATAGTATTGGTCGGTAAGGTCGGACACTGATCATTCGTTTTTCAACTAAATACCAACGTTGGCCAAACGTTGGTTGGATGAGCGTAGCGAAGATTCCATTTCACTACACAATTTCTTTAAAAAAAATTACGTTTAATAAAAAATTAAAATTTAAGTTAATTTTTAATTTAATTTTATTCAATTTCAAAAAATTCTTCGACTAAGTAATGATTTTTTCACAGAACAACAGAAAATCCGCATAACACATGGCAGCTCAATGCACCAATTACGCTCATCCAACAACGCGGCGGGACTTAAGCGTTTTCCTAGTATTTAGTTCATCGGTTGGTGACATTTTTCGACGTTGGCACGACCAATTATGACTGGTTGGTTTATGGTCGGATACCGACGTCTTTGTGTGCGTACCGACATATTTTCAACAGTTGGTTTTTAGACATTATCCGACGTTGGCTCCACGTTCGTTTTTGCGCGTTTTTGCTGCAAAATGTCCTGGATAAATAGATTTTTGGATGAGCGTAGCGAGCGAAGCTAAGATTCCATTCAACTACACTGGAGAAAAAATCCGTTTTTTTTTTTCCTTCTTTCTGTTTGTATTATTGTGTGTTTGTTAACACGATTCCGGCTAAACCGATACTCTACTTAAGATGAAATTTTATGGAGTCCTTCGAAATCTCTGAACTTAGAACTGCCACGTTTTTGGGTACAATCGAAGAAATATTTCTCATGAATATCGTACTTTTACGATTTTTTACGATTTTTAGTGCGATATTTTCGTGACATTTGGGCCGATTCTGACCAAACGGGTGGGGCTACTACGTTCATATTTTACATGGACATTAAGGTAATGGTGATGTATTGCTTTTTGAAAGAAAAAGTTGAAAAAACTAGCCAAAATCCATAGAATAATTCTTTTAATATGTTTTTTTTAGGTTTATAATAACAATTAACAAGTAACAATATAAAATTGACAACAATCACCTACAATGCATTCAAAAAGCACTTGCAAAGGAAAAGTGGTCCTACGCAAACTAAAAACTTACACTAAAGCTCTTACAAAAAAGCTCATCCATCAACGCGGCGGGACTTAAGCGTTTTCCTAGTTATATATATATTTATATATATATATATATATTCTGATGATTTTCTTCTGAAGTTATGATTTTTTTTTAAATTTCAAGATGTTATATTAAAAGTTAATATGTTAGGAAAGCAATAGACTGCATTCCAATCATAACAGTTTAAGCTTCATTTTATAAATTGCTCCCAACTTTAACTCAAATTATCTCAGGAAAAGAATTGTGTGGGTTGGTCCACTTTGCTTCTGAACCCCTCAAATTATTTCTTATTATAATCGCAATTTTACGATTTTTTTTTGATTTTTTAAACAATTCTTCGACTTATAACACCTACATGCTTTGTCTGATTGTAATGATTTTGTCACAGAATCTTAATTTTATGAATTAATATATTCGTGTGAAATTTGAGCGCAATTAAAAAAATATTTCTTATGAAAATCGCAATTTTACGATTTGTTTCATTTTTTAAATATTCTTCAACTTATAACACCTACATGCTTTATCCGATTGTAATGATTTTTTCACAGAACGCTAATTTTGTGAATTAATATATTCGTGTGAAATTTGAGCGCAATCAAATAATTATTATTTCTCTTAATAATTGCAATTTTACGATTTTGCTATGATGCTGCGATAATGCTCAGGCTTTTACAATTTATTTTTTTTAGTGAAAGGTGTTTTAGATTAAAAAAACAATACATCTAAACATTTACCAGACAGATTTTATAATTTTCGTTTTGTTTGATAAATATGATTTTTTTCCTTTGCATTGTTGGAAAATGTATGTTTTTCGTAACAAATCTATATTTCCCATATTATTAAAAAACTATAAATCTCATCAAAAAAAGTGTCCAGTGAATTTGTCAGAATAAGACTTGTGAGCACATTAAAAAAGAAGTTATTCTCTTATCTTAAAAACTGTAGAAGAAGTAGGAAAAAATGTAAGCAAATGTGCTAGAATAAAAGTTGTGAGAAAATAGCATTTAATGTTTATTTATGTTGTTTTTTGGTAAATTTGAGTGTAACATAGCCTAAAGGTTCAGTTTATTTATTTTACATGAATTCACTGGGCCTTTATAACCCGTTAATCTTGGCTTCTTTAAAATTGACTAAAATTGCTATGAATAACACTCTATACAGCCCTAGATTAGGCCTAATATACCGGTAAGCCATTTTCCCATGCAAAATAGCATGCAGCGCTCAAGAAAAAGTTCATTTAATGCTTTTAGCATTATATCAACATAAAATAAATTTATGTAGTCAATAAATAAAAAGAAAACTTAAAAAACAATTAAAACAATAATAATGCAAAGTTGCTGGTTTTTCATACATTTTCAGTGAAACAACCCCTTAATTAAACAATTACGCTCATCCAACAACGCGCCTGAAAAAGCGTTTGCGAAGCTTCCTAGTAACATCAACACGGAGGTTATAATTCGAGATCAAGCAATGAAGTCTGCTGGAGCTGGGTCACAAGTTGTGGACATATCGACGCGTTTTTGACAAGAGGACCGGTGTTCAAGGCTTTGAAATGTTCATTTTCGGGCGAATGTTTCGCTGAACCAATTAGGGCACGGAAAAGAAGATTTTATCATTGCGACGTCTGAACCAAGATGACGATGCAATGGCCAACCCTCTTTTCAGCATTAAAATGTGAAGAACCCCTGAGGGTGAGGCTACCCTTTCGACCTCCCTCACCAGCGGGCTAGTACCTGCCATTCGTCCAGGGGTAACGCGCTACATTCACGGTTGGAACGCTTATAAACGGCGTTTGTTGTTATAGCAATACGAAAACGACGAAAACTAAACATCTTGAGGGGGTTAAGTGATTGTGTACTTTGTAATGATCATCTACCGTTTAAATTACTCCTCATGATATTTAGTTTACAAAACAAGTACAAAAAGCTACACCCCAAAAACTATTTCTTAGGACTGGTGGATACAGACAGAACACTTGGAATAGTACTGTATTTTTGTGGTTACTATAAAATCAATTTACTTTTAAAGATAAGTATTTGAATAGGTCCAATAAAATAGCACCGTTTAGACCCACTATAGTGCCTTTGGGGGGTACAAGCGTAAAAAATGGTGAGAAGGTACTTTATTAGGCCTACTTATCAAAAACTGATATGGATCCGCTGACGATTTTAGTCTATTTTCTCGCTGGGAGGCAAAAAGTTAATATCTCTATAAAAATCAGTTAATAGTGTAAAAGTAATATTTTTTTAATCTGGCTGCTCCTCATTATTAGCGAATTATATATTTTATTCACAAAATATTTTAAAATTTTGAAAATTAAATATATTGAAGACAGTGATGGTCAAATAGGCCTAGGTCAAATTGCATTTTCATCAAAAATCTCCTAAATTTTGATAAAATATTACTATTCCATTCAGAAATTTCATATAATACTTATGGCTGGTGGTAGTTATATTTTCTGTCAAAAATTCTTTAAAAAGTAAAAAAAATGTATACTTTTTTAATGTCAAAATACAAATAATTGATTGATAAATTAATTGCACAAAAATAAACTTTTTATTTATTAATCACACAGACAACGTTTTGGTTTGAACTTGGTTTCACTGGAATTCTAAACACTAAAAATAATGATAATTCAATATCAAATCTAGATTTAATTTCATAAAATATCACACAATTTTTTGTACAAATCAGTTTCTCACTGATATTTGATACACACCGAAATTAATCATTATTTATTCATAGTGTTATGGGAAAACTATGAATATGGATATAACTTAATTAAACGTGGGAGCGGAGCGACTGAGTGTCTCCATTCAACTCAAACGGCTCTTATTCTGTGATTCTGTCTGTCTGTACGTCGAAAATCAGCCGAACCGCTGAACAGATTAGGCTGAAATTTTAAACAGACATCCGGTACGAGTTTACTAAGAACTGTTAACAAAATCAGCTAGATCCATTGCGATTTAATCCTACAATAAATAAAAATGTGATTTTAAAAAATATCGATAGCATTTGTTTAGTAGCAGTTAACGGGACGAGGTTGACGTGGCCTGCATGGCCAAGTGGTAACCATTTAGCCTGCCGCACGGATGGATGGGGTTCGATACCCGTCAGTTTTAACTTTTTTTATATTTTTACACCCACACATTATCTTTGAGGGGTGTTAAATGGGAAATAAAAATTAGGTGATTTTGTGTTTATCTTGGAAATTTGTTAATGTTTCACGCATATACGTTTTGAATACGATTTGCATTTTGAATGTTCATTAAAATAATTATTGTGGCAAGCAGAGTGAGTCCTGTAAGGTGACCAGACGGTCCGGTTTTAGAAGTCAAACACTTGGCTAACTCACTCGTTTAACAACGACTTTGGCGTTTCCCTAGTTAATTTAATGAAGGTCACTCACTAAAGCGGTCCTGTTGTTGGCTTCGATCTACGCTGTTCGGAATTTACATAACCTTCAATACAAATTTGGTCCCAGAGGAGGCTAGCATGATATGCACCAGTCTTTTTTAAATGTATGCGGTTGGTTGGTGATTTGAACAAGATACACGCAAGCATGGAGGATGAGAGCTCCACGCAAACTTATTTTATACGCCGATAGTTTTCCAGCTCAAAATTGTCAATTCATGTTGTTGTGTATCATTTTGGACCTGATGTGCTGCTGTGATCATCTCATGTGGATACTTGAAGAGCATGGTCGAAATAAATTTAAATGTCCTGTTCGTTGAGACTAGGACTTTTGTCTTCTTACCTCTTTCGTGCGTACAAAAGTTCAATATACACTATAGTGTTGCTTTTTATAACCACAATTTATTACGTGTGATAGACTACAAGCATCTATTTTAAATTACTTGTGGGAAACCTGCTCAGGGTGCAGTTTGCGAGTGAAAAAAAAATTAATTCTTTTAAACATTCCGAATCCAACATTCGAATACATACATTCAAATCAGTTACTGTTATACAATGCAATTCTGAAATGGAGTGTTGTATACTCACGAGTCACAAGTATACTTATTTAGATTCTGTGATGTCTTCTAGTGATGTATGAAACAGTAGTGTTGTTTCTCGATTTGTTTGGTCAGGAAACACTCCCTTAGGTGTAATTGTTATTATTTACTACAATTCAGAAATTAAAAAAGTCCGCCCCAACCGGGAATCGAACCACGGATCTCCCGCATTCTAGACAGGCGTCTTAACCACTAGACCATCAGGACGAGTACATTTTATTCTCTGACAAATTTTATTTTCAAATTTATTACCCAACAACTTGTCCAGGTCAAACTTTAATGATTTGGAATATTGAGTTTTTTATGCTTGTAGGAAGAAAAGGTTAATCAATGTAGGTCGCAGATTACCATCTAGTTCGATGTTTTCCCAATTAAAAGAAACATCACTCGATCCAATGTATTCATTTTCCTTGTCTCCCACCCCACTCCTCAAGCAAGGAAGGAAGGGGTGGCTAGTGTATTTGAAGACCGATAGCAAACGCCAGGTCACGAGTTCGAATCCCACCAACGGCAATCCTGACTGAAACTTTCCGGGGTTTTCTTCACTCGTTTAAAGTGAATGCTGAGATTGGGTCCTCTAAACTGACCTCGGAAATAATAATAAATAATAATAACCTTGTTATAGTCACCTGAAGAGGGTCACACACACAGCGGTAATTCTGATGTGTACCCTACCGATTGATTAACTGGATATTGCTTAACATCTCATATTTATGCAACTTGGCTAATCGAGACGAAGGGAGGGACGTAAGGGATGACGGGGGGGACAAGGGGTGGACAGGCCTGTGCTGGTCAGAACCAGCCACAAGCGTATGGGGAGGGCAGGGGTTCCGCCACGTCGTGGTCGTCTCCGTCTGTGTCATCATCCGTCCGTGTTGTCATTGTCGTTGCCGTCGGGGAGGTAGTGGTAGTCAAAGGGAAGGGGAAAGTTCCCCGACGACGACCCAGAGCTCGCCATTAGTTTCAGGGTGATAAACTCCCAGGGAATTCATACAACAACAAAAAAGTGTTTAAAAAAAAACATTTGAACTTTACTAGGTGTAATCCATACAAAAAAGTGTTTTCCAAAAACATTTGAACTTTACTAGGTGTTGGGTCCAGGACTATGTTCAAAAACGGAAAGTTTTGAGGTTTCGGACGGAATATACTCGGAACATTATAAAAACACATGTTAACCTTTTACATTTTTATACTGGGATTGTAAGGACAAAATATAAGTTATGACAATGCCATAAAACGTTCTACATTCAGACGAATATCTCTTTTCACCTTGACACACAACGTAATGTAGAAACAAGAGCTCCCCAGCCCCCCCTCTCTCTCTTTTTGCGCACGGTACAGCGAAAATATCCAATTCTCTGGTCGCCCATTCACATTTAAATTATTAGGAATGCCATTTCCCATGCCTATTATTTTCGATTCCTTGACTCCTAAGTTATTTATGTAATGAGAATAGCCGTATGAATTAATGTATTGTTTTAAGCTATCGGTATCTATAAAGTGTTCACATAGTTACTTATTACCTCGATAAATTCCTCCCCCCCCCCCACTTATACTTTTCTCATGAATGTATTTTATAGTAATAATGACTATGTATTTCAATTGATATTTTGAATTATATGTATTTATATCGTTTGTGTTATGTTATATTGACGAATACTTTCGTGGCTTGACATTATGTTAAGTTATTTTAGAAATAATTGTTTTTACGGTTTAAAAAGGTATTTAACAGCTAAACTCAAAAAATATTTTTCATTCAGGCTAACTAGTAATGAATTTAGAAATTAGCAGAAAAATTATTGGGGTCACCATGACCTCCCAAAAAATTGTCAATCATGACATTTTTCGAGCTAAGTCACATCGGCAAAAATCTACCAACAGAAATAACATGGGGACGATCTTTATGCCCAGTGACCTTGGAGGATTTTGATCCAAAAAAATATTGGCCATTATTGACGTACTCTACAGCCTTTTCTGTAAATTCTCTATATATTGTTTTGTAATTTGGTCAAGTAGTTCGGTCAAAATATGCTGATTAGCAAGATAGGGTGTGATTTTGGAATGCATATTTTTGCGTGTTTGAGGGTATATTTGGGCACAGTTTTTAGACACGATGTTATAAAGGGGCATTTTAGATTGATACTATTAGTCACTCAACGGTATTATGCTCTAGTATTTATGTAGACAAAAAAAGAAGCAGGTTAAAGCCAATTTGAGAAATTTCCCAAAACACCAATTTTCGCAAATTTCTGGGTAAAACAAATTTAAAAATTCGTGTTAAATCACATTTTACAAGATATAATTTTTTAAACTGTCATTTTAGTGTAGTATTGTGTTATAGATCATCAACTTCTGGTTTCGAGACCCAATAGGGGAAAACTTTTACGTCAATTATACTAATTTATTTATATCGATTTAATAATAAAAATTATTTTAAACTTACTACACTTACAATACGCCTTGCCATTAATTCTATTTTTAATATTGCATTGCCAGCATGCAATAAAACAATGGCAGACGCAATTTATTAGACGAGTGAGTGAAGCGAATGAGGATACATAACGCCACTTAATCGGGTCTTCGTCGTGATTAATGTGATTGTAAAATGTATGTTTGTTTGTTCGGTCCCATACGGCCGAACGACCAAACAGATTGAGCTGAAATTTGAAACAGACATCCGTGATCACGTAACTGAGAACTACTAACAAAATGAGCAAAATCCGTTGCGATTTAAACCTACAAGAAATAATAAATTGGAAATTAGGCTAAAAATGTGCAGGTTTCATCAACAATGCAATTATTGTTCTTGAAAAAATTATTTTTATCGATCCATTTTTGTCAGGCTTACAGGTTACATGCATAGCAGTGACCAAGGTGTATCCAATCATGCACGCTCAAGGTTCCCCTAAATTCCGGTGGGAGATTGAGTAAACCTTGCAATCTTTACTCGTTTTTGTACTAGCCATGTTTTCCATAGTATTGTATGCATTTCATAACATGTTTTATAATTTTGTAAATACAATCCAATAATTAAAAAATCTTTCCCGGCCTGGGGTTTGAACCTAGATCTTCCACATTTCGGGTATAAGGTCGTTTTAGCCAACTAGACCGACGTTTGGCCAACGTTGGTATTTAGTTGAAAAATTAATGACCAGTGTCCGACCTTACCGACCAAAATACTATGGAGAACCGAAGTTTGTGTTCCCGTGGGGAATGTTCAATCAATCATTTTTGGGCAAACATAGTCATTTTGAAAAGTTGGCGCCATGCATTTCCATATCCGGGCATTGCTTCCATCTAGTGAGCAAACACGTAACTTACTAGATATGGTAGCCTATAGCTCGATCCACGCCCTATGGTGCTGTAGACAAAAGTTATACGGTAAGACCCAACCTGTAGGGCCTTTCGATCGAAAATATTCTAAGTCGAAATATTTTATACAGTAAGACACTACCAGGGGTATCTTTCAATCGAAAATGTTATGTCTTACGGCTTTACTGAAAGAGTCTCTCCGTATAATTCTGTACTTTTTCTATCTTAATACGTAACTGAATGGGTCGTACGACATAAAGTTATACGGTAAGACCCAACCTGTAGGGCCTTTCGATCGAAAATATTCCAAGTCGAAATATTTTATACAGTAAGACACTACCAGGGGTATCTTTCAATCGAAAATGTTATGTCTTACGGCTCTACTGTAAGGGTCTCTCCGTATAATTCTGTACTTTTTCTATCTTAATACGTAACTGAATGGGTCGTACGACATAAAGTTATACGGTAAGACCCAACCTGTAGGTCCTTTCGATCGAAAATATTCCAAGTCGAAATATTTTATACAGTAAGACACTACCAGGGGTATCTTTAAATCGAAAATGTTATGTCTTACAGCTTTACTGTAAGAGTCTCTCCGTATAATTCTATACTTTTTCTATCTTACTAAGTAACTGAATGGGTCGTACGACATAAAGTTATACGGTAAGACCCAACCTGTAGGGCCTTTCGATCGAAAATATTCCAAGTCGAAATATTTTATACTGAAAGACACTACCAGGGGTATCTTTCAATCGAAAAAGTTATGTCTTACGGTGCTACTGTAAGGGTCTCTCCGTATAATTCTGTACTTTTTCTATCTTAATACGTAACTGAATGGGTCGTACGACATAAAGTTATACGGTAAGACCCAACCTGTAGGGTCTTTCTATCGAAAATATTCAAAGTCGAAATATTTTATACAGTAAGATACTACCAGGGGTATCTTTCGATCGAAAATGCAAATTTTATGCTCGAAAGATGGTTATACGCTAAGACCCATCTAGATATGTGTTTTCCGATTGGGTCTCTCGATCGAAAAATTTTATACCGAAAGACCCATTCGGAGGGCTCTTTCTGCGTTAAGATCCACCCGAGATGGATCTTTCAGTATAATTATACGCTACGGCGCACACATAATGTACCTTAGTGTATAAAACATTATACGGTACGAGGATTATGTGTAAAGTATACCACTGTCGAAAATAGTTATATGGAAAGACCCATAGAGTTTTATACGGAGAGAGGATTATACCCTGAGGAGTTTTATACGCAACGCCCCCGACCCATATTGGGTACCGTGCGCGCGTTCATACGCGATGCGCACGGGAATTTGCAATCTTTTCGCGCAGTTATTGACTCAGGGTCGCAAATACCTGCCATCACTAATTCTTTAGTACAACGGTTAGGCTTGAAAGTCATGCCAGCCTCTACCCAACTGTCAGGTGTTGGGCAAGCTCAAGCCCGTGTGCATGGCATTGTACAATGCAATATAGCTTCTCGGCTCTCTGGGCAACCCTCTATGCACGTTCACGCACAAGTTCTCTCAAACATCGCATGTAATTTGCCTACTTCCTCTCTGCCTAATGACGTCATAGAGCGTTATCATGAGTTTGATCTCGCTGACGATCGCTTCAATGTGCCCGGCCCCATCGATTTCCTAGTGGGCGTTGATCTCTAACCAGAGATTCTCATTAAAAACCGGAAATACTATTGTTGGCAGCAAACCTGCTGCTCTTGAGACGGTTTTCGGTTGGGTGATTTTAGGTCCGGGCAACTCGTCTCCTACGCCCAATGAGCCAGCTAACTCATTTCTTGCCATCATCAATACTCCTTTGGAACAATCTCTTCGCCTCTTCTGGGAAACAGAAGAAGTTAATCGTACCCCTCCTCTCAACCCGTTGGATTCGCTCGTCGAAGAGTACTTCATTAAGACTCACACTCGTGAACTCTCTGGCCGCTATTCGGTTTGGACTTCCATTCAAGCCTGACTGTATCAAGCCAGGATATAATCGTGACGTCGCTCTCAAGAACTTGTCAATTTAGAGCGACGTCGGAAACGCGATCCCCCTACTCATGACTCTTATCAAGAGTTCATGAGTGAATACGCTCATTCACTGTACATGCAGCCCGCCGCTCATGCTTCGGAATACATAATCCCGCATCATTGTGTGCACAAGGTCACGAGCTCTACTCACCAAACTGCACGTGGTTTTCAATGCTTCCTCTCCCGATAGTAATGGAGTTGCTCTCAACCACGTCTTACTTAGCGGTCCTAAACTGCAAGGTGATTTGCCTTGTATTCTTACCACGTTTCGAACGTATCCTGTGGCACTGTACGCGGACGTAAGACAGATGTATCGTCAAATACTAGTAGTTCAACCAGGACGATCGTGCTTATCAGCACATATTCTAGCGTCCTGAGCCCTCCTCTCCCGTGGTTGAGTATGAAATCAATACGGTAACTTACGGTCTCACATCCTCCGCTTTCCAAGCCCAAAGAGTGTTAAAACAGCTTGTCATTGACGATGGCGCGAAATACCCTCTCGCAGCACGCGCCCTCACCTGTAACATTTATATCGATGATATTGTGTCCGGCGCTAATGACCTTGACGAAGCCCTCGCACTCCGCACTGAGTTGCAATCACTCACTCAGTGCGCAGGTGTTGAGTTGCGCAAGTGGGCAAGCAATGTTCCCGACGCTCTCAGCTCTCTCCCCGAGGAACACCTTGAGATTCCCCTAGTGTTCTCAAACGATGAGCAAGGTTTAAAAATTCTCGGGTTGTTGTGGGACCCCCGCTCTGATTGCTTCGGCTTCCACACTTTACCCTTTGATGGGTGCGTCACTAAGCGCTCCGTCCGTTCCTACATTGCGCGCATATTCGATCCGCTCGGATTTCTTACCCCTTTCGTCTCATGGATGAAAGTATTCATGCAGAAGCTCTGGCTCTCGCGCGTGGAGTGGCATGAGTCACTCCCAGAGTTTCTCGCTCAGACTTGGCCTTTTGCCATCGAAAGCGTGTCCAAGCTGAGTGATGTGCGTGTTCCTCGCCTCCTGGTTCTGAGTGATGCCACTTACCGATTGGTGGGTTTTTGCGACGCCTCCGAGAAGGCTTATGCTGCTACTCTCTATTTACATGTGGAAATGTGTTCTCAGTCTCATGTCAGATTGTTGTAGAGCCAGGAGCAAGATCGCTCCAGTCAAGCTTCTCACTGTGCCCAAACTGGAGCTTTGTGGAGCTTTATTATTGTCTCGGGTGTTGAAGGACACCCTGCCCGCTCTCGCACCCCTGCAGATAGAAAAAACATTGCTCTTCACCGACTCCACCATCGTTTTAGCCTGGCTCACTACTCCCACGCACCAGCTTAAGACATTCGTCGCAAATTCGAGTAATCGAAATACTCGAAACCACATCTCCTCTCGACTGGGCTCACGTTCGTTCTGAAGTGAACCCCGCCGACTGCGCGTCTCGGAGGCTGCTCCCCCTGGACTTGGTGAATCATCCCATATGGTTCTCCGGTCCTCCTTTCTTACGTTATCCTCCGCCCACATGGTCTTGCTCGGTCCCCTCGTTTAAGCCCAGCCACGATTTGCCTGAGCTGAAAGCATCTTCCACTGTTCTCATCATTCGAGACCCCATTGTCAACCATATACTTGTGAAGCTGCAAAGCTTCTCCTCGCTCTTAAAAGCTAAACGCGTGTTTGGCCACGTGGAACGCTTTTTCACATATTGCTTGCTCGTCGAGATCATCGTAAGCCTCCCTCTGGCCCTCTGCTTCCGTCCGAACTTGAAGACGCGATGAACTTGTTCGTACGCATCACTCAACAACATCACTACGCCACTGAGTTGTAGCAGTTGGCTAAACACTCGCCTGTCTCCCCCGCCTCTCCAGCCTCAATCCCCTCATTGACTCCGGTGGGTTTTTCAGGGTGGGCGGCAGACTCCACCATTCTTCCCTCAAAGAAGAAGCACGTCACCCCCTCTTGCTTCCCAAAGAAGCTCATCTGTCCTCACTCTTATGTGATGCATTTCATATCATTTCATTGCATTCTGGTCCTCACACGGTGCAAGCGCTCATCCAACAGCGGTATTGGATTGTTTCCCTACGTGGGTTGTTGCGGAACGTATCCGACGTTGCTTAACTTGTTTTAAATTCCGCGCCAAGCCCGTTCAGCCCCTCATGGCTGATCTGCCTGAACCTCGCGTTCAGCCTTCACGCGCTTTCCTCCAAGTCGGCACTGATTACGCGGGCCCTTTTTCCGTGAAGACGAGCTCTCGTCGTAACGCCCCCATCGTCAAGGGTTACTTATGCCTGTTCATCTGCCTGGCTACTAAAGCTGTTCATTTGGAGATGGTCTCCGACCTATCCACAGAAGCTTTCCTCGCGTGCCTTGACCGGTTTCTTTCCCGACGGGGACTTCCTGCTGACATTTATTCCGATTGTGCCCGTAATTACGTAGGTGCTGCTCGCACGCTCCGCGAGATTCACGATTTTCTCACTTCAGCTGAAACTACCATAGCTGACAAGCTTGCCTTACGTAGTGTTCGCTGGCATTTTAATCCCCCTTATGCCCCTAATTTCGGTGGCCTCTGGGAAGCTGAGGTTAAATCCGCCAAGCTGCTCCTTTATCGCCTAATTAAGGATTCTTCTCTTCATTTCGAGGAGTATGCTACATTATTTGCGCGTATCGAAGCCGTATTCAATAGTCGGACCACTTTGTGCCACTTCATTCGACCCCCTGGAGGGTCCTGACTACCTCTCCCCCGCACATTTACTGATAGGCACTTCGCTTTTGGCACCTCCCGAGGTTAACCTTGCTGATAACAGTTCACACCTCTCGCGCTGGCATCGTGTCCGCCAGCTGCATCAGATCTTCTGGACGCGCTGGTCCTCTGAGTATTTACATACCCAGATGCAGCGTGGGAAGTGGGTGCGCGCGTGCCCAGACCTCAAGGTCGGCGACGTAGTTTTCGCACTACAGCCTGCCACTACCCCCTTGTCTTGGCCTATTGGTAGGGTGATACAAGTGTGCCCAGGTAAAGACAATGTTGTCAGAGTAGCTTCCATCCTCACGTGACTCACGTCTAAGGGAGTGTTTACCCGACCGGTAAACAAGTTAGTTGTTCTCCCCCCCTCTTCGTCGTACGTTGCGGTTTGGTTTTTTATTTGTAGCTCTAGTTATTGTTCTTCTCGTCTATCTAAAATAGTTCATTTTAGGTGGGCGGTATGTAGGCGCCGGTTTAACGACGCTTCTGTTTTCTATAGTTTGTAGTTTGGGTGTTGGTATGTTCACGTTCTCATCTGGTAGGTTGTCTGCCTTGTTTAATTTCAACCTATCAGATTTATTTCCTGTTTTGCTTATCTCGTTTTGTTCTGTCTGCTATCAGTACCGGCTCCTATCTTGTTGTAACTCGTAGCCCCTAGGAGCTAGTACACTCTCTCTCTCTCTCTCTCTCTCACTTGCCTGCCCTGGGCACGGCATTCACGTAAAGCTTTTACCTCGCTCGCTTATTCTACCACAGCTCTTGTTAATTATCTCGGTGCGTGTTGTCGTCGAACACAGAGTCTTCAGACTCATTTCATCCTTCCTTCTACTTCTTCCACTGGCCAGTCTTTCTCTATCTTACTTCCCCATACCACACGTCCTGAAGGCTGAAGCTGACGTCACCACACTCAAGTCAGTGCTACGCTTCGAACCCAGGACGTCGGGAAGTAAGTTGCTGCTCAAACTTCCATCATGATGTAAGTAGCTCTACAATGTTTCTTGTCCATTCTTTACCCTCTAAAATACAGTCCACTGAACATCTCGGAGCAGAGCATCCCGGCTCAAACACCACTGTTTTAGCGTCATCGCTTGCATTTTGCTCTATAGAATAAATACAAAATTCGGAGTTTAAAAAAGCTACACGTGCTATTTGTTTCAATCAACTTACGTCAATCCAATGTGCAAGACATAGTGTATATATGTGTGTACTGTGTATAGGTGGAACCAGTTAAGGTGGCGCCCCACGCACTATGGCCACAGGATCGGTAAAAAGTAAATAAAATAACGGTCTCTAAAACTGCTTTCGAAGAAAAACACGACTATTTTGAAGCCAAGCCTTGCCCAATACATCCTAAAAATAAAGTATTTATGGAGTGTACGGATACAATCACTACATTTTGATGCTCCTAAACATTGACATTACATCTGGCGAGGTTGGCATTATAAACAGCTGGAACTTTGGACACACGATTACCAACAAGGCAAAAAATCACTTTCGTAATCGTGATTACTTAAAATCATTATTTCGTTAAAATACATACTCTGTGGGACGAACTACTTAATTCACAGCTTATAAAAATGTTGATATACGTGATTACATATTAAGATAACATGACCAAATACGGTAGGCCCTAATTAATGTCTGTTGTGTGTAAATTGTCAACGTTGGCGTGCGTGCTCTCGCTTGACCTTGACGACCGCCAGGTTATCTGGTTCCACCTATAGTGTTGTGTCTGGTGTTTATGAAGAGATAATAAAATAGTGATCAATTCACTTCAAAGCTGTAACTTTAAAATTTAAAACGTTCTAAATGATACATTTTAGAATTAAAGTTATAGATGAATTGAAGATTCTTCCCACATTCATCTCTCTTGATTATCGATCGAATAAAAAGCTCGATATTTTCGATCGAATTATAAATTGATACTAAAATATTCATATCGAAAGGCAACACTATACTTATCAACCAAGTTTTGTGTGAATTATAAACATACTGACATGCTCAGATATAATTATGATTATTAGAGTACTCAGAAGTTGTACTGACCTTGGGTCTGATAACGGCATCGTTTACACCGTAGAAGATGGCAACGGGCGCCGACACCATACTAAGGTTGTATTCTGGCATGTTCGTCACGAAACCTCTCCTCCAAGCATCGCGGTCGTACAGTTGGAACCTATCTGAAAGTAAAGGGGGAGGTAAGATTTAGGCCCTAACTGTGCTCAATTTCAATATATTTTATTTCGGGTACTCAGTCTAATAGGAAAATGTTGAAGGATTTGTAAGATGGTTATTCAAGGTGCTACTAAAACTTCAAGATCCAGCAGGAAGGCTAATTCCGCGATCAGCGTAATATTAACGGCGTCCACCATATTGAAATACATCTTATTCTATGGTATCATCAATCATCATGCAATGAAAATCACTTATATCATTCATTATTATATTATGATATCAGTGGGGAGACTATAAGTACGACTGTATTATTTTTTTAATTAATTTTATTTCAAATGATACTACGACAGTTTGCAAAAAATTGTTAAAAAAGTGCCTTAACATCGTTGAAATCCTTCCGGCTGGCTGGCTAGCTAGCTAATTCTCCGCGGAGATTTAAAAGCCAAAGCTTGGCTCACCTTCTATACCTCACAGCATTCACAGCCGAAGACTTTTGTGGGAGAGCTTGGCTGCCGTTTTTTGTTTCTTACAATTTTTTGTCTTTGTGTGGGGTACCTTATAGTTCATGCTAATATTGTATTCTGTGTTTGCTCCCACAGAGGTGGCAGCCACCACTAACATTGATTCCTAGCCGATATAAGTGAGCTTCTAAACGCAGATCTTATTGTTTGTCTGGAGCCTAAAATAAGGAGGAGCTATGTTAGTCGATTCCTGATGTTAAACATTTCCAGTTTTTTTGTATTTTTTATATTCTTTGTTCAACAATAACTATCAAACGCTAGACTTACTCTTTTCTAATATTTGAACTCCATGTTCAAATATCTTGGACGAGGTTCCAGAATGAAATAGCTTCATAGATTTCTGAAGATCTTTCTGCAAGTCAAAAACAAAGTTCATTAATTTTAAGAAACAAACTTAATATAATATGATCCAAGACTAGTGGTTAGTTCCCCTGCTTTCAATTCAGAATGTCCCAGGTTCGAATCCCAATACATGTAGAATATTTTTAACTTCGGGCATGGACTTCAAATCTATAATTTCTTGGATTGGGAATGTGCTTAAACGGTGGCTGGATTGAGCCGTACTAGCAACGAGCCACATAATAAATGAAAATGTTCCGAATTATCCATGTTGATATTGGCATCGTCCGCGCGTGGAATCATGTCCAACTTGTTTGGTCGGTTTAGCAGCATTTTTGTTCTAATATTCAACATACCTCATTGAATCTTCTAGCATGCAGATCCAAACTCCGCCGGAATATATTTTAAAGTTCTTGAACTAACCGTGTCAATCTTTTTGTGATGGCGATTATAACCCATCAGGTTAAAGTAGATTTCCCTGCAGATTGGTTGTAATAGACCTTCGCCGCAGAGGGTGTCCCAGAAACGTTCTCCGGAGGGTGTTCGAGGTTGAACCTCGCTTCCTCCTGCAGCGATCTGCAGGCGCTGTAACCGAGGGTCATGTAGACTGCGGGTGGTGCGTTTTATTGTTGATGATGTATTATTATTATTATTATTATTATTATTATTATGTGTTTATTCCGTACATTCATTACATATTATATAATAAACATACGGATGGATGCTAATAGCAGACCGAAGATCCATTTGATACATTATACACCCATCCTAAGAATTATATACAACAATAATAAAATACATATCAAACAAGATGAAACAGACATACATATGCATAGGGCAATCAATCTCCCACCAGAGCGCAGATCGATGGGACCCCAAGGATCTGTACTTGGTCCTTTACTATTCACCATATTTATGATGGACCTACCCAGGTGTGTGGAATCCAAAGTAAGACTTTATGCGGACGATTGTACTATTTACAGAAGCATCAAGTCAGCAACTGATGTGGATATATTATTGCAAAAGGACCTTGAAAACATTGAGCTATGGTGTGAACTAAACCAAATGTTACTTAACGAAAATAAATGCAGCCACATTACCTTGACAAAATCCAAAAAAGCACCTGCAATAGTTTTCAAAATCAATGGCTGTTACATTAAACGGGAAATCAAAATTAAGCTCTTATAGGTATTAGAATAACTCAGGATTTGAAGTGGAACATTCAGACTGAAATCGTGAGGAAAAAATCTGCTAAGCTTCTAGGCTTTTTATCCAGAACTTTGCATGGTGCACGTAGTCAGATCAAGCGGACTGTGTACTTATGCCTAGTTAGACCTACACTGTCCTATGGTTGTTTTGCATGGCATCCAACCTCGAAGGCCAATGCTTACAAATTAGAATCTCTACAGAATAGAGCGACAAAATTCATCACCAATAGAAAAGACTTTAATAGGGAACAACGAACGAAGATGTGTGATATTATACTTATTCTTGAAAATCACCTAAAGGAGTTGGGAATCGTTTTTCTGAAGAAAATGTTTAACGGGCTAGTCGACCTGGATCCATTGACCAGAATACAACTTGGTTATGCAGATACGGTAGAGAGAGCTGTTACTCTGATACCTCCCTTTTCTAGAACAACGTAGTATCAGCAAGGTTTTTTCTGTCGATCTGTTAGTGATTGGAATGCTCTGTCTTATGAGGTCCTCACAGAACAAGATTTTCATAAATTTCGGAGAGACCTTAGAATAACTTTAATGAACAGTCAAGATCATACTAGTTAACACGAATACCACTCACTCACATGTACACATACACTCATATTCACATTCACACTCAAATTCACACTCACACTCGCCATCATTTTGTATTACATTTATGTGTGTTATCTATGAGTAATTTTTTGTAATATTTTGTGTTTTTCTAATATTGAGATTATTGATTATATTGTTGAATGTGTTATTGTGTATTGTCCTGGTGGTAAGACACTTTGTGTTATGGGGCTATGCTCTAATTCTTACCTCCAGCAATGTGATTGTATGTCATGTTGGAATAAAAATAAAAAAATAAAATCAAAGAGTTGTTTTTTTCGCATTATTTTCCAATGCTTGATTCGGAGACAGTTCTTTGTATTTTGTATTTTTTTCTGATTTCGATAATATGTGTAATTCCTTTGTAAACAATTTTCTAAAGTTTCAAATTTGAGGGTTGGTAACTGGTGGTTAAAAAGTGGCCCTGAATATAATATGTGAAAATTCGCTGGATTTTGCGATCAAGCGATTTGAATATGTACATTGAACATTGTAAAGAATCTGAATAACACTGATTCACCTCATCCAACTATCAATTTACTTACCATAAGCATCTCCATCATATAGGTGCCAAGTTGTCCATCGTAGATAGCTGGGGCCATGGCCAATATAAGCCGTATCTTGGCGTTGTATTCGGGCTGACATGAGGTGAGGATGTGGACCACATTGCAGCCGATGCAGTGACAGACGTAGTGGAGTCGAGGTTGTTGAGTGACAGACAGGACGTAGTCGATGGCAGTAGCCATGTCGTGGATACCCATCTCGTGGAACCTAGTAGAAAATTGTCGCCGAGTTTACATTAATGGTGGGTTCATAAGTCAACGTAACGATTTCAACGTCACCATTAATCACCATTAACACCGATGTTGGCCACTAGGTGCTCACAAGCGATGAGCGACGTAACGGATATTAATTATTTTATTTATTTATTCATTTCTTTCTTTCTTTCTTTCTTTAGGTGTCTATAGACTGACCTGCGCTCGACTGTCACAAGACGACTGTTATAATCGTCAATTGCTTTAATGTCCATATAAAATACATAATATGATATATATTATGTTTTTGGATATTTTCGTGGCCGATATGAATTAATGAACTAGGTTTTTCCATATATATATATATATATTAAGTTTTTAAGGCTTTCGTGGCCCGAAGTATTAAAATCACATTGTAAACTTGTCGGGTTATTTCGCCACGTCGATTTGACTTACCCATGTCAACGTTTCTGGACCGCTCTGGGCCCCGTCATCAGGACGACTGACTGCTGAAGCTCTCGCTCGGACTAGTTGAGTCGGAAGTAGACGCGCAGTTGTTGATAACGATATTTTACCTTGACAACACGTGTGGTCACGTGCTTATAACTTTTACTATTAGGCAGTGTTTGATGACGATGAGCAGTATCAACAATTGCGCATCTACTTCCGACTCAACTAGTCCGAGCGAGAGCTTCAGCAGTCAGTCGTCCTGATGACGGGGCCCAGAGCGGTCCAGAACCGTTGACATGGGTTAGTCAAATCGACGTGGCGAAATAACCCGACAAGTTTACAATTGTGATTCTAATATATATATATATATATATATATATGTATGTATTTATGTTGGCTTTCATGGTCGAATGATGTATTACATGACTTTTTAGGTGTAGACTACGTACAAATAACAATAATTAATTAAAATAATAACTCATTTTGACGTTTGAAGTTTTTTGAAAAAGTGGGTTGCAATCTCCACGAAACGTCAAAATGAGTTATTATTTTAATTAGTTATTGTTATTTGTACGTGGTCTACACCTAAAAATGCCATGTAATACATAAATAAATATATATATATAACAGTCGTACATTATATCAGTCGTCTATAATATCAGTGTTGAAAAATCGCAAGGTCAGTTGTACACTACGACTGTCATAACGACAACTGACCTTGCATTGTTGCTTATGTTACATCACTCGTCGTCTTCTTGCAGATTCAAGATAAATAAAAGTTGATTGGAGCAATCAATATCCAATCAACTTTTATTTATCTTTATTTAATAATTTTTACAACTGTTATATCGTTCAACTGTCCTTACAACGACTGTTATATTAACGACTGTATAAAGGCTTTTTCTTGGCCGAAATGGCGGTATTATGACAGTCGTCTCGAAGGACAATCGTTCTAATATTTTATTTATTTTAATTTGAAATCCAGATTTTACGTAGTCAGAACCTATATTTTAACATAACAGGGCAGTCGTTCTTATGTTCTTATATTAAATTCTGTACGACTGACCTTTTCGCTACTTTAATATACTGCAACGACTGACCTTGTGACAACCCTGTCCTTATGACGACTCATATAAGAACATGGGATGGTATGGCGGATGACAGTCGTCTTGAAGGACAATCGTTCTAATATTTGTTTTTATTTTACTTTTAAATACAGACTTTACGTAGTTTTGAGAGTTTGATATTTTGTTTTGTTTGGAATATATGATTTTTTTTCTTTGTATTGTTTTAATTAAAAAAAGCTATTCATCTCATCAAAAATGTGTCTATTGAATTTGTCGCAAAAAGACTTGTGAGCATGTTAAAAAATTAACCAAGTATCTTTATAACTGTAGAAGTAGGAAAAAATGTTAGCAAATGTGCTAAAAAAAAGTTCCGAGATAATAGCATTTAAAGTTGATTTATGTTGTTTTTTCGTAAATTTGAGTGTCACACTATACTAAAGGTTCAGTTAATTTATTTTACATTAATTCACTGGTCCTTTATAACCTGTTAATCCAGGCTTCTTTAAAATTTACTATAATAGTTATGAATAACACTCTATACAGCCCTAGATCGTATTAGTCACCGCAGGCGGCTTCAAGTAATTGCTTGATTGTTGTATTACATACATTATATTTATTGATATTTCCCTGCGTATTAAATAAAAAGCGCGTTTACAAAGGAAGCCTATTGTTAATAACTTCACATTAGAAGCAATAACTTAATAAAATATTTATGGATTTATTTATATGACGTCTATCTATCCTATAATCAGCTATAATTACTAATTTACAACGGAGGACAAAACGGCTCTCGTGTTCGTTTGAGAATGTGATAACTATTTAAAATCCATGGTTTGACCATGGTTAAACCAAGATTTTAAATATGGTTTGATGCCAAGAAAACCACTGCCTTCTACACATGAATGTTTCAGTATTTCCCAGTTGAATAGTTGTTTTTTACCATCTGAAAATCTTTGCTCGTGATTTTATAAGTGAAAATATTCAAAACAGGGTTGTCATAATTAGTAGTCCACAGTTCCTTTGCCGCATTCTCTACAATAATCTCCCACATGATATCAAAAATTCCAAATCATTCAAGTTTGACCTTAAGAAGTATTTGCTAGAAAAATCTTTTTATTCTCTAGACGAATTCCTAAATCCCTCCACTTAGAGTTTTACCATATTGAAATTTATAATTGTTATCGTATTCTTTTGAATTTGTATTTGTTATCTGTTAATTGTTATTTGTTATTTGTCATAGCTGTTATTTGTTATTTGTGATATGTAACGGTTAGGCATATGTATGTATATCCGATATGTGTACCATGTACATGTCCATGGATTCAATAAATAAAATATGTAAATATCAACATAAAAGGTGTAAATCAACCGATTTTTTAAATTTCGAAAGTTTTTGTTTAAACAAACATTTAACTCATTCAGACCACGTGCCCATTATAATGGACATAACAATTTTGATTTTTTTTAAATTAGACTTAAAGTTTTTTCAATTTGGCCAACAAAAAATTCAAAAAAATTGGGGAATTCAAATTCACATTTTTTTTACCGCATTGCGATAGGACGAATAGTACCGTTTTTAGAGCAGATTGAAAATTGAAATGTGTAAAAACGGGCAAAAAAAGTGTTTTTGGTTTTTTCCCGGAAATTTAAAATATTAATAGTTTTGCCAGTATTTGAGATACAGAAAATCCAAAATATGCAAAGAATTCCGAAAAAAATCTAGTTTTAGAAATGCACTTAAAATTTGCATTTGAACATCAAACGTTGCTTTTATTCGAAATCCAAAATTTCCCATAATTCCTTAAATATTACAATGAAAAATATAAAAAAAATACTAAAAATATCAGAAAAAATCACGAAATGTTAATTTTTAGCTTAAAATATCCTAATTTGTGCCAATTTAATTATGGTCTGAATGAGTTAAGAACGTAATTAAATGTATTTTAAAGTTTTAAAATTTTACTGCTGGTTACACATGTAAATAATGTCGACAATCTGTGATTTTTCCAAGATGGCGATTTTTTTCGAACTTCCAATATTTTTTTTTTAAATCAGCATTGTGTTGTTAGTAAACCTACTAAGTTTCAAAGAAATACATGGTTTTATTTTGTGTCTATTTAACTTACTATTTCTAACTACGTACTTACGTAAAATTCCAGAATTTAGCTTTTCCCGGATTTAGAGTCGAGTGTTTTCTTGAGTAGAAGTTGCCTCTTAGGTTCATCATCCAGACATCGTAGCCCTGGTCGGCCAGAAGAAAGCCTTGGGAAGTAAAATGTGAAAATATTAAAGTAAACCTAAACCCCACAATCCAAAAAAAAATAATAAATTCAATCTTTATTGACAGCTGGCCAATTAGTATGGATGGCCCCGGGGATTCAGCGAACTAATCAATACAAAGAACATGTTTGCAAACAGAAATAATTTAAGAAAATATATAACAACAACATGAAATTAATGATTATGAACTTTGTTTTACAGATCATGATGCAAAATTTTGATGGAATGCTTTACAACGGTGGAAACAATCTTGTCAATTAATGAGAGGGGGATGAAATAGTGCTTAAGAAAAAGGGTGAAAAAGGAAGGAACGGCTGCACGTGATCCTATTAGAAGACCGATGATTTCCCATTATTTGGCAGGCATGTGGTATCTTCTTGCTAGGTCAGCTATGCAAGGTTGGTAAATGCTTCTCTTCTGCTATTGGAGATCCTTTATTGTAACGGAATTGAAATGACATTTTAGAAATCTATTGCGACTGCCCTGGGAAAATTATACATGGCCTCAGGTTCGTTTGACTGTGTTATTGTCAAGAGGATGTTGAAGGGAAGTTTTAAGCTCAGTCCCTCGTATTTTGATTATATAAGATTAGATTTTTATTCATTTGATTTGTAGGCTTACATAGTATAAATTTGACACCGATAAATGAATAATTCAAAATAATTTATTATATCGACATTAACCTTTTCAGGCCCTGTGTCAACAAGCAAGGATATCAGTTTTCGATTAAAACGCGGGTTAAAATAAGGTTTTTCAATTTAACCCCTATTATTTATGGTGAATAAAAAATGATACTTTTTTCAAATTATGCTATTGGGACGAATGGTACCTTTTTTAGAGAAGATAAGAAATAGACATCTGCAAAAAACAGCTGAAAACAACACAAAATTCTGGTTTGTGTCGGAAATTAATTATATCTCTATTGCAGGTATTGCTGGTATTTGAGAAACACAAAATCCAAAATATGCACTCAAAAAATCTAGTTTTAGGTATGCACATAGAATTTTCATTTTAACTTATAATGTAGCTGAAAATACAAAATCAATAATTTCCCAAAATTCCATAAAAAGGGGAATTCACTCGCTAAACTCAATAAAAATATTTCATTCACGCTAACTAGTTACGAATTTTTAAAAAGGCATACAAATTATTGGGGCCTCAATGACCCCCCAAAAAATTGTCAAACTTGGTTATTTTCGAGCTAGGTCCCATCGACAAAAATCTCCCAATAAGAAATAACATGGGGACGATCTTTAATGCCCAATGACCTTAGAGGATTTTGATCCAAAAAAATATTATCCATTACTGACGTACGTGACAGCTTTTTCTTTAAATCCTCTACATTTTGTTTTGAATTTCGGGCAAGTGGTTTGGTCAAAATATGCTCTTTACCAAGAAAGGGTGTGATTTTGGGATGCATATTTTTGCGTGTTTGAGTATATATTTGTACGCAGTTTCAAGACTCGAAGTTATGAAGGGTAATTTTTAATTGGTACTATGGTCTAGTATCTATGTAGAACAAAAAATCAGCAAGTTAAAGCCGATTTAAGAAATTTTCCTAAACGTTAATTTTTGCAAATTACTGGACCAAATAATATGAAAAATTCGTGAAAATCGCAGTTACAAGATATAATTTTTTAAACGGTCATTTAAGTGTAGTATTATGCTATAGATTATGTGGAAAATAATATTTTTACGGGTTATGGCCAGTTTAAAATTCACGAAAAAAATTGGAAAAAATACTAAAAATCTTAGTAAAAAATGCAAATCTTGAATTGATTGCTTAAAATTAATGAATTTACACGAAAAATGAATGACTGATAGGGTTAACATAGGTAATTTAATTTTAAATTGATTTTCAGTTTTTTTGATTTTCTCAACGGTCCAATTAAGTACGCTTTATTGGCAACTATGTAGTTTCATTTACATCGGATTCATCGTGGCCGAGCGAATAGCTATGTGCCAACTGTCAAATGTGTACTATATGCTTTTGTGTGCGTGTGCGTGTGCGTGTGCTACCTACCCAGTCCTCTATCCGATCCAAATTGCACCCAAGCATCAGATGCCATGGATAACCCATGCTGTAGGAGGACTGGTGTCTTGA
Organism: Sweltsa coloradensis; assembly: GCA_024449915.1. Lineage (NCBI taxonomy): Eukaryota > Metazoa > Arthropoda > Insecta > Plecoptera > Chloroperlidae > Sweltsa > Sweltsa coloradensis. Next base: position 214,527 of record JAMZAV010000757.1, read on the forward strand.
CCCCTGGACCCGCCGCCTTGGGGCTGCCGGGTATCCGATGCAGGGTCAGCAGGTACCCGTCCTGTGTGGTCACCGTGTGGCTCTCCACGGGGTAGCCGTGCGAGGATATTATGTCAGTCTGATGACAAGAATCAAGACTGTCACGAATCAAGTTCATATGTTTTCAATTCATGGATTGGGTGGAGCAAATTCTGCCTTCGTTTCCATTTCCCACTAGTATATTGTTTAATTTATATGATTAAAAAAAAATTATTCAACGACCGCAAATTCAATATAAAAGACATAAAATAAATATGTAGGGCCTACAATGTATTCCTCAGTCTCCTCCTCAGTTGCTCCGTGCTAGGATACAATTAAACTCAAGCGGATCTACGTCTTGAGTGATTTGTCTGTTAAATGTCTGTCTGTCTGTCTGTCTGTCTGTCTATCTGTCTGTCTGTATGTCTGTCTGTCTGTCTGTCTGTCTGTCTGTCTGTCTGTCTGTCTGTATGTCTGTCTGTCTGTCTGTATGTCTGTCTGTCTGTCTGTCTGTCTGTCTGTCTGTCTGTCTGTCTGTCGAGTCTCATACGGCCGAACGGCCAACTAGATTGAGCTGAAATTTTAAACAGACATCCGGCCGTGCTAAAAAAATGATAAAAATCCGTTGCGATTTAAACCTACAAGAATTAATAAATAAGAGATAGATTTAAAATTTGTAATTTTTATTTTAACGAAAATGGTTTTGTTTTTGAAGAAGTCATTTTTATCGAATCATTTTTGTCAGGCTGTGATTGCATGCAGTGACAAAGGTGTATCGAATCTTGCATGCTCAAGGTTCTCCTTAATTCCGCGGTGAGATTGAGTAAACCTTGCAATCTTTATTCGTATTTCGTACTGGCTATGTTTATCATAGTATTGTATGTATTTCAAAACATACTTTATGATTTTTTGAATACAATCTAAAAATAGAACAATAATTCCCGACCGGGGGTTTGAACCTAGGTCTTCCACATTTCGGGTATAAAAGGCGCCTTAGGCAACTACACTAGGAAAACACCAAAGCTGTTACTTGTTAGACGAGTGAGCGAGTCATGTGTTGAGTACCAGGGAACATTTTCATTTAACTTTAATAATTATTTTATAGGTGTAATTAATAGGGTTTTGAATTTAGCTCTAGCCTATAATAGGCTAGAGAGGCCTCTAAGGTAGGGGGAAGAAAGAAAATGCTACCAGGTACTCAACACATTTCTCACTCACGCGTCTAACAACGACTTAGGCGATTTTATAGTTAAAAAAGATTATTGAAAAGTGAAAAAAATATCAAACATAAATAATTTATGACTATTATTAACGCTAAAAAAAAATCCATAATGAATGATAAAAATCAATGCATTCGAATGACTCATCTTTTTAAATAATAAGTTCAAATAGTAGTTAGGCCTACATTTGGCATTTGTCAGACGTGATGCAGCAAAAAAAATATTATCTCTAAAAGCAATGGTTTAACACAATCATGTTGTATTATATCCATGCAATATAAAATATAATTTCTCACCGTATTTAGAAAACTCGTAGATTTTGTAGCCGCCGAACTCAATCCGTTCAGATAGATAAAACAACTGATGATCACTAACACAGCCATGATGTAGCCCTCATAAGTGAGTCTTTTCAACGTTTCTCGATTAGACCAGCTTTAGGATATATAGAACTTGATTCTGGTGACCGGATGGCCTTGAATTGTGGCACTATTTAACAGACAAGTTCACCTTGCTCATGACAATTGCATGAAGTATAATGTAAAGTAAAGTTTTGGCCTGTAGATTGGTACAAAATACAAATATAGGCGTCGTCAAATTGGTTAATTATACAAATCACAAACAACGAAAAATTACAAACAAAAACAAACATATAGTTTTAAAACAGGATTATAAAAGTCCTTGTACTTGTCTGCAACAAAATATTATTTATTATTTATTTATTTATTTTATTAGCATTCCATTAATTCAACACTCATGTGCCCACAATTGGTAGGCGAGTACAGGACATTGTCATTAAGTGTACTAATCTAAAAACAAATATTATAAAACATACAATTATAACAGATAACATCAACAATGTACCAGTCTAACAAGCGCCATATTATGCTCTCCCAGCCATATTAGGCCTACTTGTTCACCATTATTTTGTATTGTCATGTATAACAATATAATATTTATACAGGTAAAAATCGGTAGACATAGGCTAACCTAATATACAACAAAAGCTAATGCCATTTGAGTCAATATTTACTAGTTCACATCTAAAATCTAATACTATCTAATATCACATCTAATGTTTTTCTTGAATATAATATCTAGTCCTATGTAGGCCTATATTCCAGATATTCCCTTACAGTGTAGAAACTGTGTTGTAGTAAATAGTTTTTTACTTTGGATTTAAAGCTGATCCTAGATTGCAACTCATCATTTTGAGGACATATAATTTCATCTGGTAGCTTATTATAGATCTTCACTCCAATGTTTACCGGGTCACAATCCAGCAATTTCAATCTGTGGCCCAATTGATGTAGTTTAAACCTACTTCTTGTATTGATACCATGGAGTGACTCATTTGATTGAAAGTAGTGGGGAAAATCTCTGACAAACATTACTACTTCCAGAATATACAAGCTTGCTACTGTTAATAATTTTATATTTTTGAAGGCTTGCCTACAGGAATCTCTTGCTCCAATATGTGACATATAGCGCACAGCTCTTTTTTGTAGACAGAACACTTAACCTACGTTTACAGAATTGCCCCAAAACAAAATCCCATAGTAAATAAGGGATTGAACATTAGCAAAGTATACTATTCTCAGAGTATCCGTATTACACTGTGAAGATAAATTCTTCATCCGAAAGCAAGCAGAGCTCAGTTTGTTACAAAGATCATCAATATGAGATGTCCACTTCATTCTAAAGTCTAGTGTGAGGCCAAGGAATTTAGAGTGATCAATTATATTAATAGATATATTATTATAGTCCAATGTGGCAATTGGCTGGTTACCCTTAACTTGAAAGTTCATTATTTGTGTTTTTAAACAGTATGTAATAAAATAATTGGTACTAAAGTATATGGAATACATTGGTTAACTAAAGTAGTGTTAAATATAAATTGACGATTACTCACAGAGAACATATACATATACAAGTGACAGGTGAGCCCAAATCAAATATACAATTTTCCTGTTCGCCTGCCATCACGGGTGGCTGAGGTGATTGGGCTCAGGTGCGTTAGCCTAGAGCCTGGGTTTGGCTGGAGGGGGAGGGAGGGGGGGGGGGGACAAGTATTCATGGAGAGAGTAAAAATACATAAGTGAGCACACATGATCAGTATTCCTGTGACTTCTTATTTATAAAATAACCACTAAATTCATCGCACATTCAAAATTTTTAGATCAGAAATTATAAATAATCTAAGAAGATTAATTTTGTGGTTTTCCAACATTATGAAACACGTAGGTCACTGGCGTCCAGAAAAATGTTTTATTTTTTGGAATAAGTTTTATCAAAGATAAGTGACTCATCTTAGACCGTTAGCTAAGATGGGGGGGGGGCGTTGCCGCTCCAAATTCACTTGGATTACCTTCATGGGTGTAAAAAGTAGAAAGTTTGTGTGTAAAATTAAGATTTTTACATGAAGACATAAATAAAAAAGTGCTATACCGGGTATTGAACCCGGGTCCTATGCTCTACGGCCAGATGCTCTAGCTATCTAAGCTACGAAGACATCAGATTAAATTCAGCTAATTTCATAAGATCTAAACTGCGTCATAGTGGGCAACTATAAAATCAAGGTTAAAAAAAACACTTATTTAGCTCAATATTTATTTTCAATACATTTATTTCTTAGTGTCGTTGATAAATGCTTTCAATTGATACTATACATGACAAATTTCTCCTCACTTTGTAATGTGTGGACATATTATAACTAATTAAACGAGCGAAGCGAGCGTTTCCATTTGACTCTGCCGGAAAAAAAGTCACTGTTTTTTATTTTTTTATTTTAGTCTCGCCATATCGTTCGAACGGAGGTTCGGATCGAGTTAAAATTTGGACCATCCGCATGCAAGCTTCGATCTGGATTGAATGCCATTAGTTTTGTGGCAAAATCGTTCAAAAGGTTACAAAGTTACATTAAAGTTAATCGAAAGTTATTTTTTAAACTTAACGGCTACAAAATCTGAGGTGGCCAAATCATTAATTAGAATGTCCGTCCGGTTACGAATATGCTAATTTTATTTTGATCCAATAAGTAGTGTCGATGGAAATAACATTTTAACTAAAGCAACGTTACCATGGCAACGAAAAGTCGCACGCTCATGATAGCGGTCGCACGAAGATTCTGATCAGGTTGAAATTTAGACCATCAACAAATTTCGATGTGGATTGAATGCCATTAGTTTTGTGGCAAAATCGTTTAAAAAGTTACAAAGTTACATTAAAGTTAATCGAAAGTTTTTTTCCAACTTAACGGCGACAAAACTTGAGGTGGCTAAATCATTAAGAATGTCTGTCCGGTCACGAAAATTTTAATTTAATTTTGATTCGATAAGTAGTGTTGATGGAAATTACATTTTAATCAAAGTTACGTTACCATTGCAACGAAAAGTCGCACGAGATTTCTAGCCACTATGCACTGCCACCTAGAAGTAATTAAAACAAAATACAAAAATTTGTAAAAAAAAATGGCAGCCAAGCTCTCCTTCCAAAGTCTTCGTCTGTGAATGCTGTGAGATATAGAAGTTGAGCCAAGCATTTCAATCTTTCTCCCTAGTTTCGTATTAAAAAGAAGTAAGATCATTTCGCCTGTTGACGAGCGCCAAGCCAACCATTTTCGTGGTAAAAAAGTTAAAATTTTAAACTCAAAATCATAAAAAAAATTACTTGGCCATTGACTTTTTAGTCCTCGTACCAAAATCACTAGCCAAGTAATTTTTTTTATGATTTTGAGTTTAAAATTTTAACTTTTGTACCACGAAAATGGTTGGCTTGGCGCTCGTCAACAGGCGAAATGATCTTACTTCTATTCAATACGAAACTAGGGAGAAAGAATGAAATGCTTGGCTCAACTTCTATATCTCACAGCATTTACAGCCGAAAACTTTGGAAGGAGAGCTTGGCTGCCGTTTTTAACAAATTTTTGTATTTTGGGGGGATATCACATCTTTTTGTTGTTTGTTTCATATCAAGGCTTAAAATATGTGAAATACGTGTAAAGGTGGATACAGTGCCTTTAAAACGGATTGTCTAGAAACATAAGCTACCATCTTTTTTTTTTGTTTACAATCTGTAGGCCTAGTTGGCAATATTCAATGTTTTTATTAAATTTAATATGTTTAATGTCGTTTTGGGTTTTTGTGTGAATGATTTGTTGACCGGACTATAACACATTGACGTATAATTTTAATCAGCAATTTAAATATTAAAAATTGTAATAAATACAACATAACGTTTTTCCCAAAGTAAAGTCGAGTGGTAGGGAACAGTGGGGGTGAAATATCGCTTGTCTCCTGGCGGATTATTATGTTTCATATTATTATGTACCACCATGCCAAATTTCATGCTGAACTCATTCGGTACCTTTATGGTGAATGCTGGAAATCAAGGTAAAAATAATATAAACTATTAGGGATGGGGGTTGAAAAAGTGTTGTTTAGAAAATGAGAATAGGCTTATTGGGTTAAAAACACATTAAACATAATTTACTTATTTGAATAAAAATTCAATTTTGGTTAAGAGTTATCAATTATTCCAATTTTAGGGGATGATTTAGGTGATGTTGGGGGTGGAATGTCGCTTGCATCGCGACGAATTATTTTTCATATAAGTATGTAACATCGTGCCAAATTCCATGCTGATAACTCATTAGGTGCCTTCATGGTGAATGCTGGAAATCAAGGTAAAAATAATATAAATTATAAGGGATGGGGGTTGAATAAATGTGGTTTAGGAAATGGGAATAGGCCGATTGGGTTAAAACACATTAAAACATAATTTTAATAACTAATTTGAATAAAACATCAATTTTAGATTTTAGCTATGAATTATTCCAGTTTTAGGGGGTGTTGGGGGTGCAATATCGCTTAATTGCCTCTTGGCGGATTATTTTTCATATTATTATGTACCATCATGTCAAATTTCATGATGATAACTCATTAGGTGCCTTCGTGGTGAATGCTGGAAATCAAGGTAAAAATAATATAAACTATTAGGGATGGTGGTTGACAAAATGTGGTTTATATAATGAGAATAGACCGATCAGGTTAAAACACATTTGAACATATTTTTTATAACTATTTTGACTTAAAATTCAATTTAAAGTTAGAGCTATGAATTATTTTAATTTTAGGGGATGATTTAGGGGGTGTTGGGGGTGGAATATTGCTTGTCTCTCGGCGGAAGTTTGTGAGTCTGAGGTACATCTAAGTGTGGTCCAAGTTTCATAGTTCTAAGATGTACCGTTTTCTCTGTAGGCTCTTATTCCTCTCTGGCAGAATCCACTACCCCCCCCCCCCCAACCAACCAGCCAACCGAACGATTATCGTCGATATTTACGCACTTTTTTTAACACAGAACGGGTTATCGGATCGGGCTGATTTTTTTTTTTGGTATGTCATGGACCACATATCAGGTCATATACCGAGTTTCAAGATTGTAAATCTTTCGGGACGGCGTGTGCAGATAGCTGAAAACCCCCCAACTCGGGTAGGAGTAAACAGGGTCGAGTTAGTCATCGCCTTCTAGCAGTCGCGTGCGCTTGGCTGTGGGCGAACGACCGTCGCCCTAGATACTATCGAGGAAGCAGTGTTTTATTTGTGAGCAAAGAGTTAAAATAGTTTTTCCAAGGAAATGATGTCAAGGTCCTCTAAATGGCGATGGATTTTATCCACAAAGTAAAGGTTTACCCACGAGTTTACCCAAATACCTTGGCAATAATAAATAATATTGGAAACATGGCCCCGTGGACAGCAAATGTCGCAAATATTAAATTTTTAAAAATGTGCAATGTGGGTCTAGCTATAGCCGGAGCTCGCTTATCAACGCGTCCCACTGAGCGTTTCCTAGTTAATAATAATTAATCAATTATTAGTTTAATTACTAAAATAACTCATTGTGGAGCAAGTTATTTTCGGAATCATCGTTACAAAATCAATATAATTGCAAATTTGTCTGCTTGTATCACATATTTTTTCATTATAGTTAGAGACATATTTACTCCATTATACGTTTACTTTTTAGTCTCAATTTTTTTTTGTTTTATTGTTGGGCCTGTGGTAAGAGTTTCAAAGCAGAAGGACCAGGGTCCCATTCCCACTTCAGGCCAAAAGTTATTATCTGTTTTTGGCTAAGGAATGTAAAAGCCGTCCTATAAAGTAACGATAAAATATTTGGTTGCCAAATGGTTGCCAAGTATTCACCAACAGGTCACCAAGTAGTTCACCAAGTGATCGCCAAGTGATCTTCAAAAGAAGCTAAATGGTCGCCAACAGGTCGTTTTTGTGTCAAAATACTGAATTTCAAAGTTGGTGACTCGTTGGCTGCCTTTTGGTGAACGCTTGGTTGTCATATATTCAGTTGAAATTTCGGTGGCGACCCTTAGTAACCACTTGGTAACCACTTGGCGATTAAAAACAAGCCTTGGTGAACTGTTGGTGACCACTTGGCAACCAAATATTTCTACAAGGGGAGGCACATAATAAATTCTAATGTGTTCTGAATTAGTCTTCTGGCGCTGTTCGTGGGTATAATCGTGTCGAGCTTCATTCATCTTTGTTTCTTACTTAAAAATGCCGGTCTCTAAATAGTTGGTCATTGTTCGCTCGTCGATGGTGTCGGCGCCTACACACTGGCTTGGTCTGCCCCGCTGCAAATCAGCTATGTGACTATGTAGACTCTAATAATACAAATTAAATTGTTTACATTTGTTTATAATTTTTTTTAGGACTGAGTCCACCTTCGGAATTCGTTCTGCATTCGTCTATTGATCAGGTTTCCGCATCGCCTTAAATTGATCTGTGAATGCGGTGAGCTCTGATGAAAACTGCACAACTACTATAAAGTAGGTGGTTAGAGTAATCAGCATCTGTAAAGAAGGAACAAAACTACATCAATTGAGACGTTCAACAGAGAATATAAAGAACTGGCAATATTCAAAGCCACCTTAAGTAAAGGATGGAAAATTGAATATTATTTGTAGCAGAATTGAACATTTTCCCTTCGATATCGAAATTATCACCCAGTATTTCTCAGATTATGACATGTTTCATAAACAAATTCCTATCCTATATGCAAACCAATTATTATGAATTTTGTACAGCTTACGAAAAATTAAGACCAACTGGGGTTCAAACCCAGACCCCAGAAGGAAAATGTTTTCAAAAATCTGAATACAACTATTGTGTTACTATTTAAAACGACAGTGAAATAATTCTTACTCTTAAATATGTTTTGTAATATTATAGTTCCTTCTCGACACTTAATCCCTGCGTTGTTGCTGCTCGTTGAGGTCAAACAATGATTTTCCTCTTAAATGTAAGTATAGTAAGGACGAATCTTAGTGATAATTAGTGAACGACATTAGTGACTAGGAGACTAAGTCAACATATATTCTTATTACAATATCATATCAATTATTGCTTTATATCCAATTTTTCTTTATTCGATATTAATTCTTAATCTGGTAGGGCATACTATTATTTTGCATCTACTCTACTTTACCATAAACACTAATCAATCAATCAATCATCATATATATATATATATATATAAATATCAATATAAACTAGACACATTCAACTGAAAATCATTGCTGTTTTCTGTGCCATCAGCAATTTTATCACAATATCACATCAAAAATTGCTTTAATCCACTTTCTTATTCTATATGAGTCTTAATCTATAGTAGCGCATGCTATTGTTTTGCATCTACTTTAACATAAACATTGTGTTTATCATTATTAATCAATTAATGAATCATCATATATATATATATATATATATTTTTTTTGTTTTTGTTTTTGTTTTAGTTTTGTTCTGAATTTATCAATGTAATGTAGTTTTCGTTTTTTATATATTAATTTGTATTGGCCCTGAAGAAGATATGAATTTCATCAAAGTTGCCTAATGTGAATAAACGTGGCATTATAACCGAAAAACCTAGTTCATTAACATATATATATATATATATCAATATTATCAATCAAACAATCATCATACAAATCAATATCAATATCCATATCAATTATCAATGCTTTATATCCATTTATTCTTTCTTCTTACACTGTGTATATCATTAGAATTACTATCACTTTTATTAATAATTAGGCCCCTATTAATTATAGACTATTCACTTTCTCTGCAAAGAGTTATACTTGTACACTGTACTAGTCTAAGAGAATAAAAATATCTATCTATCTATTTGTTATGAATGTTTGGAGGTGTTTGCTACTTGCAGAATCTGAATAGTGGGCTATACTCACAGAGATAATGAGGCCCCTGTTGACCACACAGAAGCCAGCAGCTTGGATCTGAAGTTGAGCCACTGACAAATGACTTAGGAACGCCTGGAGTTGAACTTGACAGGGTCTACTGAGCTGAGTCATCGGAGTCTCAATGAGATCCAAGTACACATCGCTCCCCTGAAAAGATATAATTAAGTAAACATCAGGCACAATTTTGATTGGAATCCCTGCAACCAGAAAGCATCGCTTTATATCGTATCTAACTTCATTGATCAGTGATATTACTTCAAATATTAAAATTGAGTAAACTAGTGGTAAGAAACAAGAAATAAAATAGCCCTCTTAGGAGAAGAAGAAGAAGAAGAAGAAGAAGAAGAAGAAGAAGAAGAAGAAGAAGAAGAAGAAGAAGAAGAAGAAGAAGAAGAAGAAGAAGAAGAAGAAGAAGAAGAAGAAGAAGAAGAAGAAGAAGAAGAAGAAGAAGAAGAAGAAGAAGAAGAAGAAGAAAGCAGAAGAAATGTAAGACGAACAAATTTAAGGAGAAGTAAACTCGTAATGGTAACGGTACTGAGCTTAATAGAAATGTGCTAAACTCTCTATACCAAGTGTCCTGACCTTCTGAGATTATGAAAACTGTTTATTGAAATGAATTTAGGATTTATTTATTTGTTTGGTCACAATATTTAAGTTTAACTCACCGCTTCTGTCAGACGACCAGACAGATGGGCCACAAGAAATAGCGTCACCACGTTGAATAAAAAGAAGAATGTCTGAGGTGCAGACACAAAGGGTGAGACGTAGACCATCTGGTAGAGATCCGCTAGATTTTCCACGAAGATCATCGCAAGGAAGGCAGCAATTCTTGCACCAAAGCACTCAGAAAGATACCTCGTGGCCTGAGAGAGTTGACTGTGAAGCAATCGAATCTTCTCGAGTTGTTCTTCGGGAGTTTCCGGACGAACTTCGTACTGTTTCGTCCCCGAGTTTAAATAATGTTCCATTTCTCGGTTTCTTTGGACATTCTTGAATTTCCACAAATACGTGTTAAAATTTTTATTTAGAATATTCTTTTGCAATGACTGGATGTCCTGGAAACTTAGTGTCAGGTAGATGCAGAAAAACAGGTATGTGTAGATAAAAACGAGTCTTTGGAGAACTTGTATAGATCCAACGAAAGAAAAGAAAATATTAGCCAGAATCCCGTTGCGATGGTAGATATCTACGAAGACAATTACGTAGCATGCTGTAAAGCAGATGCTTATCCCAATCGTCCAAGCGAGACCAAGATATCTGGAACACCAAACAAGATGCACAGTGATTACTAATCCAAATCAGTTACACCTGATTCTAAGCTGTGATTGCTGAAGAAAATATTCCTACGCCAAGTGTTTATTCTTAATTTGACAACATAGTTAACCTCCAGAATATTGAAATGCTTTACAGATGTGATTCCCATATCCTCATTTTCATTCATTCTCTTTTGTCCTTGCATTCATGTAGTTTAATGGTAAATTAGGACCGTCTTTAACAAGCTTATTATCTAATAGAGAATCGCTATCCTAGAAAAAGTATAATGAATCTTGTAAAATAGTTACCGTTTGTAGTCAAGCCCATAGATTCGCTTGTACGACACAGATGACTTTTCATACATCAAGTCAAAATCTTCAACTTTCGCAACTAATTTAGGCACATACATGTCATTCATGAAACAAACCAGTGATGACATAACACTTCGTATTAAAGCATATGCCATTATAAATCGTATCCATCTATCACGCTCAAAATTAAAATATATAGTCGGTAATATAGTGCATATGATAATGCTCCAAACAGTATCAAAAGATATCCAATCGTGCTTTAAAAGATATCCGTTGTGTTGAAAAGAATTCCGGAGTGAGAATGTTCCGAATAGTTTACAGAACAAAGCCAATGGTCGTAGATTACTGTAGAAGATTGATCTGGTTTGAACGCTGAATTTCTGTTGATGTGAGCTCGTATTGAATAATATGTGGACACGTTTGCGTGTTTTAATAGTTCGTAAAGTTCTTCTTATAGCCATGATGATGATGTTGATTGTCAGTAGATTTCAATGTTTCACACTTAAGTGGCAGCAGTGGGCGGAAACTGAAATACATTGTTAGATTTAAAGAAGAGGTACAGATTTTAATGACAAATGCTTGGAAATTATAATGAAAGGTCAAATTTTATACCTCACGAATTGTGCAACTGAACTTTGAGAAGATATTAATCTTAATTTATATATAAAAAAAAATTATTGGTGCATAATTATTTTTCAAATGTTATAGTTATAAAGTTTGTCATGTTCTACAGCACAAAAATGAAGTGAATTGTATTTTTTTCTTGGACCAAGGTTATGACAGTGTCGCAAATTTTTAAATATGGAAATTGTCTAATTAAACTTTAATATAAATGATTGTGTTTACGGTATAACGATAAATTAACAAAAAATACAGAAATATTAATAATAATAAAAAGGTAGCTCACATATAAAAAAGATTCAGTGTGTTAATAAAAGTCTTACTAAAAACATGTTTTCAATTGGTTAGTATAGGAACGCCTCCAACCTAAAACGAACTAACTGAAATGTTCAACAGTTGCATAATTTAACTAATGTGTTCCGTCATTAAGAGAATTGCAATGCATTCTATACTAACATAATTAAAACCATCCCAACAATGATTGTTATAATGTATTCCTCATGTGAGAAGGAATAATATTATAATGGATGACTGAAAGAGGATTTGCATGCCAGATGCCTTGTTCAATTCACACATCAACAACCACAACTATTACTTTAACCCCATTGTAATAATTATACGAGTTGACACAAGTTGCGCTGATGTAATATCGATGATTAAGTGAGAAGAGCACAAGTAATATTTATTGATTTTCTTGTTGACAACATTCCATTAAAATTCATCAATGTCTCTGCTTAGAGTACGGTTAACTCCGAAATGGAGCTATGGAAAGGAAAGTTTCTGTCTGGATGGCCTCCGGCCGGAATATATTCGCCATCTCCAGTTAGCTCGACCTCACTCTAATGCGCGCACTCGGGTGTTGATAATTTCTGATAACAATACCAAATTTTGCAAGCATGAATGAAGTTCTTTTATATCCACACTTAATTGCAAAAAATGAGCCATAAAGATTCATTGAGAGACATAAGTCAAAAACGTAAAAAAAAGTGGGAAATCCAAAAATGGATTTAAATTCTGAAAAGTTTCATTAAACTGTTTATTTTACGATTAATTAATTTAAATTAGCATGCGCGTTCACATTGATACGTTGATATCCAGTATGCAATCTTGAGTTTAAAAAAATCTGTACACTTGGAATAATTTCCCGATTTTTATTCAAAATCAATTAATTAATTTAGGAATACGCATAAAGAATCTCATAGATTGATTCATGTGAAATATGATACCGAAGTTATTAACCGTTTGCCCGAAAAAAAAAAAAAGCTGAGCGCTGTCAACTGTGCCCTGTCAACTGTCAACTGAATGCAGAATGTTCAGGGTCCAAATCTTGTTTGGGGTTTCTCTCTTTTTATCACATCTCTTATCAAAAATAGGAAGTAAAGTAACTGTTATAATACAAATAAATTTGTCTTACAATTCGTGTTTTCAAAATTATTATCTCACCTGGGTTGTAAAATAATTCACCCAGAGCTCCAAACGAAAACATCGTGGAAAATTATCACATACGCCATATTGTCATCATCAATTTGCAAAAAAATAATTTTCATACTATGTAATATATTCACAAACAAAAATTATTTTAAAAACAAAGAAAAATTATGTTGCACAGAAACAATTGCCAAAAGGACACAATGAAATAACATTCATAGATTACAAAATGGTAAAAAAGAGGTTTAAATGCAAATACATTAAATATATAATAAATAATTTACTTTTTAGACCATATAGATGATTCCTAAGTATAGAAATGGAATCTTTTAATGCCACCATCCTATCATAATGTTCGAATGATTTGCCTAATTTAAAGCGATGGCAAAAATCTACAAAAAAAAACTTGGGGATTGTGCCCCTTAATTGCACCAATGAAAAATCCGATGATATGGATTGAGTTTTGTTACATTGTGCATTGATAAAAACACATGTTTTATTTTATTGAATATTTTGTATTTCATCATGTTATTAAATTTAACAACAATAATAAACATAATTGTAAATATAACATATTTGAATACATTTAAGAGACGTTTAACTATGGTTATATTCTTGACAAGCAGAAAATTTGACGACATTACTTTCAGTTTCATAGCTAGACTCCCTTTGCCTCTGATGATAAGTGGAACTGGATCAAAATCACCAGGTATGTAGTGACCCCACCAATAATCTGAAACAGGATTTTAAAAAAAAATCTAGATGACACACGAAATTGCAGAGTGGCTGTTTGTAAGGACCAATTGATTAGACACAATATGTTTTAATTTCTAAACTAGATAACTTTTAATTGCAGTCGCTGACCGCTTGCTTAAGACTAATCCATTTGAAATGCCCTAAATTCATGTAACATTACAAATTATCCCGGGATTAGGCGATATGAGGAATATAAGCACGATAAGAACAGGTTAAGTCACGGCCACTCGAACCAATCAACAATATTAATGTATATCCTTAGTAAACAACAACAAACAACAAACAGACGGAATAATTAAGTGCGTACTTGTCTCCATTTTACCGAACTCTGTGGGTGATTCTAAAGAAACCACAGGTTACAAGGCGCTTCATTATGCCATTGGTTTTGTTAATTAATCAGTTTTTAAAAAGAAACACGGCAAACAAGCGATAAGTCCTTTCTAATAGTGCTTCCTTTGTAGGAATAGTTTGTCCAAAGCATCAGGTCCTCGACTATACTTCCACAGTATTTTATTGACTGTATAATGTTTCATAGATTTTGTAAATAACCTTTGGGTTTCAGGGAATAAGTTCCCTTTCCTCTGTAAGTGAGGACACATTTCACTCGTCATCAGGTTACGTGTGGTGTTGGCACAATTGAGGGGCGTCATGCAAGAAGGGGATAACGGCAATATTGTAGTATAACGCTGAATCCAGTGAACTTAGCGAATCTCACCGCTTGTAGCAGAGCTGAGTCCAGTTGGAAGAAGCCGTAAGCTGAGAACCGCACCTTGTTGTGCAGCAGTTGAAGCGAGAGCAGCTGCAGCTGGAACAATACTACCTACTTCAGATCAGTTGAAACAAGCTAAGAACCTACATTAATAACAAATTGCTAATTCTAAGACTTAGATCTTTTTTAAATGTTATTTTAAGTTCTTGTAGCTAGTTTAAGTAATGGCGGACCACATGATAAGGTATTGAACCGCACATATTTGTATAAGTTTGAAATTAATTTTCAAGCAATGACTTAATTAAAAATCCGAATTCTTGAATTTACATGATATAATTAAATAGTGTGATTATTTGACTTCAAAGTTTGAGTTTTGCATAAAAACTTCGTTTTTGGATGTTTTCATAAACGTTTAGAATCTTAATTCAACAAAATACCGACGTTGCTGTCTGAAGCATGAAGCGCGCATTTCTGATTCGGGAGTGCAAATCCTGCCGGGGTTTCCTCAAACATCCCTCGGGCATACCTTCACAATAGACAGGCCGCGAGCATAAACCGTCTAACGCGCGTTACCCGGTTCATGCGCGCACGGCCAGCCGTGGTCTCGCCGTTCTATTTGAAGTCATAATACACTTCGAGTTCACAAGTTTGCACACAGATAGAGCCACACTGAACTAATATGTAGTGTCGACTAAGGCCTAGATGGATTACACTTGGGGTCGATAAAGGTAGTTGGCGCGTCAAGTGGTTAGGGGCGTGGTTTAACAAAGTAACTTGTTTGCTGTGCAATCCAATGAGGAATTAATTTTATTATGATTTATTTAATTAATATTAGGTAAAAAAAAATAAAACTAAATAACCTTTTACATTTCTATATAGACTATAAAGGACTTTATATGGAGTTTTATTAATTGTTATCATCCATAAACAAAAGGAACCTACAAAACCTTTAACGTTTTTTAATTTAAAATAAAAAGGACTTTCACCCGAAAATAAGTTTTATTAATTAGTATTTTTTCCATTCATAAACCAAAAAAAACTCCAAAACCAACGTTTCTATTTAAAATATAAAGGACTTTCACCCGAAAATAAGTTTTATTAATTGTTATTGTAATCATTCTGTTGTTTTAATAGAAAAACATCAGAATTTTAAGTAAAAAAAAAAGGTATCGACTGAGTCTTGAACTATCCAACCCTCGCTTATAAGTCTAAACCGCTACCATCCTGCCAACACCGCATTACGATCGTAAGCCGCTTTGGGTGGTAACGACGGTGGCCGCTGCAGCAGTCAGTAAGAAAGTACACCGTCCACTGTTATCCATCTAGGCCTTATTTGACTACTAGAGATTATGTGTCAGCATGCAGTTGTCTACGCATGGTGTCCGGTTAGACACCTTAAGAGGGGCATCCTGGGCATGTTTCCCACGAAAAATAATTATTTTGATTCAACAAATGTTCATGGGTTGTGGGGTTAGGAATCACCAGTTAACACGAAGCCATCTTAGATCCACGATGACGCGTGACCACCATATTATTCTCTTACCTGGCGAGATATTCGAGGGTCGTCAACTTTGGTCAGAAGATCGGAGACAATATTTCCAAGACGATCAGCCTGAAACAACAGGTGGTTGGATCTTAGAACATTCAACCCCTCAGATGATGAGTGGAGGCAACTTCCATTTAGATGTCAACCGGTGGATAAGGAGCATCTAGCTCTCGGATCAGTACAAATGTCAAGCTATTGAAGGCCAAACAACCTTATGATATATCATCAAAGTCAATTGGACGCTGATTCAACTTCGGTTATCATCAGTCCTTGGAGTTGGTCCAAATCAAAAGTGGCATGGTGAAAATTTTAATTGTGTCATTTGATTTTTTTTATAATTATTCCTGCCTGTATCCTTAACCCATTATTGAAACAATCCTTACCTTTATTATCAAGTTGAGTTTAGGCAGTATGTTTAGAAAAGTTTAGAAATTACTAAAAATCGCAATTTATATAGACATGCTTGAACGAAACAACCCGCGTTAGCGCTGAAGCAGAAAATCAAATAAGGGAAACAAACTAGCTTCTAATTGCATGGGTCCCATACAATACAACGAGTTGGCTTTATCCATTTAAACGTCCAATTTAAATGATAGAACAGATTTGATCTCACCTGACGATATAACGAGTTGCAAGATGAGACAAGGAGAAACATCTTGAGCAAGAATAATGACGTCCAAGAGGTATACATAACAATCAGTAAAGTGCTGAGCTTTTCCTCCGTGAGGTATGCAGTGTAAGCTAGATGTGTGAAATTCACTAAGATCTTGGCCACCAATAGCAGGTTCTGCACGCTGAACATCTTGCTGACGTCATCACTCAGAAGGAAGAGAGAGCTTTGGATAACGGACATGCGGCTAAGCTCTGCCTCGCAGAGAGATTCTGATTGGCTGTCGAGGCTTGAAGGGATCTCTATCAGACTCGACTCTCCTGATTGGTGGAGACTCTCAAGGCTCTTTACAGTAGTACCAATGTTCTCTACTCCAGAACGCAATGAGCTCCGATTTAAACTCTTCTTGGTTAGTCCATTCTTATTCACAACATTTTTTTGTAAATCCCTACGAAATAGTTTATTTGATACAGAATCAAAAAGTTGGCTTATGTTTAAATTCAATTGGCCAAAGAGATAACCAACAACTGTTGCAAGACAATTAAACTGAATTTCTATAACAGCATTGGAAAATTCAACTGTAAACATAGTTATTAAATGAATACATGACCGTATCGTTAGTGTGTCTATTGTCTGATACATCCAGAAGCCAATAAAATAGTCCGTGAAAACTAAAGTGAAAAATATCGTTAAATGACCGACGCTATAGAAGAAAAGTTTGGTATATGCATCAAAAGGCAACTGCAGTTGTGTTCCCAAATAATCAATATCACAAAATACTTTTAGCGTTTTATGACAATCTAACATACAGTACACGTAAAAAATCAATAGTATTAAAACCTCAGCTAACACTAATATGTAATTTGTAATGTCTTGTATGGATCCATCAGCTACAAGATCTTTAATTGGTTTTACCACATTAAAACAGAGAATGATAAGAGTGGTTGGGTAAATAGTGTTGATTGCGAGAGCAAATGGAGAATAAATAAACGTGTTTTTGGTGTTAGAAACCAGTAATGAAAATGGAGCCAACCCGAGTATTTTCGACACATAGAATAATGGCAACATCGCCGTGTAAAAATCCATCGACCCCGTTCCTTCCGATTGTTTTTGTAAGTGCTTTGGAGAAAGTTTCTTCTTCGTAACCATTCTAAAACAATGCTTTGCATCTGATTAATCTACTCATTAATTGAGACTTCTTCGGAATAACCAACAGTGTTGGCTGGATCATAAAACGCGCGAATCTGATTCGGGAGTTCTCGGTTTCAAATCCCGTCGAGACCAGCGATACTGACTGACGGTTTCTCCGAGGTTTTCCTCAGTCGTTAATTCAAATGCAAGGGTTTTAGTTCTCTTAAAAAGCCCTCGGATATCCCTTCACAGTGCTATCTCGAATAATATACCTAGTTTCACCTCAAGAGGGGCATGAATTGCACCCCGGCCAGGCTTCCCAAGAAAAATGATCACTTTATTATATTCTGTACTGTTTCCAGATATCCATACACGTACATGAATATAGATAGGTTCTTTTACTACCTTACAATGAAACTTCAGGACTTCGAAATATGCGGTTCGTGTTTGTTAATTTGGAATAGTGTTTGCTCTCAAAGTGTTCTCTAAAGAACAGCATATCCATAGAAAGCACTTAATTTAATTTGAATATAATAAAATAAAGTAAACATTCTGACAGTGTAGGGTGTTCATGTGAATAAAACGACAGGGCACGGACAACAAAACAGCTTTCTACTATAATATTTTAGATGAGCAAACTGTAGGGAGTGTAGTAAAAAGTATTTAATAATAGAATTCATCAAGAATTTTATGAACTTCATTGTTTTTTACATGATTAAGCAATATTTATAGCTTCCATATCATTATTTTGTGGTTAAGATTCAAACAATGACTTGAAATTTTAGGACCACCAACACATTTTTAAACATATTGCTAGAGTTTCCTTTACAAGCGGAACCAGAAGAAATGAATATCACCTTATTTCTTGTGTGTTTTACATACCTGGTGCGTAGCAGATTTGCAGCAATTGACAAGAAGATACAACTTAAAGAAGAGCACGAAGCTCCAAGCAGAGTAGTAAATAATCTTTGACACGTCAATCTTGAAGTCAGATGAAGTGAAGTACAGGTAATACAACAGGTGGGTGTAGTTAGAGAAGAGTTTCGTCACCAATAGCAGGTTCTGCACGCTGAACATCTTGCTGACGTCATCACTCAGAAGGAAGAGGGAGCTTTGGATGACGGACATGCGTCCCCTCGTGGCGATATTCTGATTGGCTGTCGAGGCTTGAAGGAATCTCTATCAGACTCGACTCTTCTGATTGGTGGAGATTCTCAAGGCTCTTCACAGTAGTCTGCTCTAAAGGACTGATCTTGCTGACGTCATCACTCAGAAGGAAGAGAGAGCTTTGGATGACGGACATGCGGCTAAGCTCCGCCTCGTAGCGAGATTCTGATTGGCTGTCGAGGCTTGAAGGAATCTCTATCAGACTCGACTCTTCTGATTGGTGGAGATTCTCAAGGCTCTTCACAGTAGTCTGCTCTAAAGGACTGATCTTGCTGACGTCATCACTCAGAAGGAAGATAGAGCTTTGGATGACGGACATGCGGCTAAGGTCCGCCTTGTAGCGAGATTCTGATTGGCTGTCGAGGCTTGAAGGGATCTCTATCAGACTCGACTCTTCTGATTGGTGGAAACTCTCAAGGCTCTTCACAGTAGTGCCACTTTTCTGTTTTGTGGAACTTATCTGTCTTTCATCTCCTCTTACTTTGCAAGCATCATCGTTGATTTCGGACAACGATCTAATATGTATACCAAAAGACTTATTCAATACCTTCAAATTGAGATTAATAAGGTTTTCTTCTACCTGTTTAAATAGGTTACCGAGCATTTTAGCTAGAAAATTAAATTGAATGCCACTTACAGAACTAGAAAAGTCCACGACAAATGATGGAACCATATGTTCGAGGTAAACGAGAGCCGATGATAGTTCTGCGTCTGAAATGAAATTCCAGTAAACTGAAATATATGCTGATAGATAACCGAATACATAAACCAAAATTATAACTACAAGAAACGAGTACATTTGCTTATATGTGGCTACTGGAACTTGTAATTTGTCTCCTAATTTCGCAATATTTAAATAAACGTTCAACATTTTGTGTCTATTTATGAAACAACATATGTATTGTGTTAAGTTGGAGGATACTTCGATCATAATTAGGACAAATTCTGTTATTTTATAAATAAAGATTCCATTTCCGAAAAATTCACTGGGCCTTATGCAAGAATAGTATGCTACAATGGCGCATGTGCAAAGAAAGTTGAATGCAACACCGATGGATGAAGATTGGAGACTCCTCTTTCCATTCCTTATGACGAATGCAAATGGAGCTAACCCTAGTGTTTTAGATACGTATAACAGTGGTAAGATAGCAGAGTAGAAATCCATCCCTTTCTTGTTAAAGTTTTTTACTTTTTCCGATTTCCTTGAAGAATTGATATTTGAATGCCACCCAGATAAAATTTTACCTTTCATGATAATGTTCACATTAATTATTTGTAACAATTATAGTTAATGAACACCACAACGAATTATTCCCATGTAGAAATACTTGAAAGTGTGCAGCAATAGTTGTTCATTTACTTTTACGTCTCTTTTGTAAAAGCAGGTATAGTCAAGAGTTACACTTTTTTTTGCCCCTTCAATCCCAGATGAAAATGCTTAATCCACTCGGGCAGTAAGTTTTCTAGGGTTTATAACTTTAACAAGCAGCTGCCCCTTGCATGAACCCTGCATACAATCTTATGGTCATATGACGTAGCAAGATACTAATTCGCTTATGACTTCAATTTTTTTAATTTAGTATCACATCACCCAAATAACAAAACTCAAGTATTGCTTGTTATAACACAGTTACTCGGGTTCGCTTGTAACACGGAATTAAAAACTCATGAAAATTATCTCAAATAGCTTTAATGTTTGCACGCAGTCGTTTATGTTTATTTGACACCTTGTGTTGGTTATTTGATCACTCTCTTTGCTAACGCGTATTAATCTAAATAATGGGTCAGCTTTCTTACGGATTCGTTGTTAAAATAATCAATAATAATTTATAGCTCACTGCTTATATATTACGACATCATGTGTAATAGGAAAATCGACCGCCACTATTTGTTTGATAATCGCTCTCTTTGAATGATACTGCTTTTCATTACGATAAATGAGCGGAACTCATAAATACAACCGTACAATTAGAAAGAGTTACTAGAAATAAATGAAATGTATGAAATGTATTGTATTGTAATTTGTAATGTGTGTAATAGCTGATGAAGCTAAATAAATGAATCGTATTGTATTGTATATACTACAATTATTTATTGTATCATCAATTTAAAAAAAACTGTCAAACTGTACATTCAGATCTAGAACGCAAATACAATTCAAAAATTAAAAAGTTACCGTCTCGTGGTCTAGTTGGCTGAGGCAAGGTCCTCTAGATCTCCGCCACCTGGCGGAGGCTCGTCTAACTCGCTCGTGTGGCACCTAGAGAGTTAGACGATCCTCCGCTAGGCGGAGATCCAGCAGACCTTGGGCTGAGGCGCCTACCTGGAATGTGGGAGACTCTGGTTTGGAACTCGGTCAGGATTGATTTTGTATTTTCTGATTTGTATTAAATTGAATCGGTTATTTGAGAAACCAAATAAGTCATGTAACCATTGTTCTGAGTCAAACGCAAAAAACGTGCATTTAATACCCTGAAGTCCA
Organism: Sweltsa coloradensis; assembly: GCA_024449915.1. NCBI lineage: Eukaryota > Metazoa > Arthropoda > Insecta > Plecoptera > Chloroperlidae > Sweltsa > Sweltsa coloradensis. Next base: position 236,052 of record JAMZAV010000757.1, read on the forward strand.
AAAATGCAGGTTTTTTATGTAGTAATTTAGATGTGGCATAGTTACATTGAATTTTGTTGATATTGATATTTATGAGCACGTAATTTCATAATTACGAGAGTGTAATTAGCGTGGACTTATTTGGTTCCTCAATTAAATGGGGCAGGTATATATAAAATAAGTAAAAATAAGGTATAGTATCATAAGTTTTTATGATTGTTGATTATAGTATACATAAAACTACATTTTTTTAAACTTTGTTTAATTAAATTTTCTCGGCAATAAGAGCCGCAATGACTCATTTTTTTGAAAGTGACTTGTTCCGTTTCTCAAATCAATACAATTTTTCTTCAGAACGTATGGACTGACTTATTAGGTTTCTCAACGGGAAAATTGACACCCTGTAATATACACAGGCATGGTCGAAAAATATTTCGTTTCTCTACTAATCGATAGGTCTTGAAATTCTTAAGAAAATGGCTATCTTGACTCATTTACGCAATTTGGGTGACTTATTCGGTTTCTCAAATAACCGATTCAATTGAATTATTTCATTTCATTTCAATTCAGTATGCATCATAAAAATATGACTGATTTCGCCATATTACAAAAAAATACATTCAATTTATGGTTATCACAAACGTTAATATATCAGTAAAAAAAAATCGGACACTTTATAGAATGCATTATCCAAAGATATTCCTTAAAAACAGACTTAATAAGACGATAAAACGAGTCAATTTTCTAAATTTCAGTCGGAACCTTCTGTACAATCTTTCACATTTAATTTTTTGTCTTCGTTTAAAAACAGCTTAATTCTCATATTTCACTGTGTAGATATATTTCTGTAGTCTGGTATTATACGAATGAATTTCACCATTCAAAATAAAATTACTGTGGTGTTTTCTCACCCATAAAACAGAGTTACTTGGTACAGTTATTGTTACAGTATTTTCATAATAGCCAACCAAACTATAAAACATCTTAATAGTATTTATTTTAAGTATCTATTAATAATAGTTTTCTCTCGTCAACCTGAAAAACTTCGTAAAGATTGATGATAGTGTTCCATTAGACAAAATTATTGTTGGAGAGTCCTAATAATTGGATGAGCGTAGCGAAGATTCCATTTCACTACACTGGAGAAAAAAATCCGGAATGTTTTTTTTTCTTTTTTTTGTATTTTTGTGTGTTTGTTAACACGATTCCGGCTAAACCAATACTCGGATTGCAAAGAAATTTTATGGAGGCCTTTGAAATCTCTGAACTTAGAACTGCCACGTTTTTGAGCGCAATCGGAAAATTATTTCGTATGAAAATCGCAATTTTACGATTTTTTTCGATTTTTAAAAAAATTCTTCGACTTATAACACCTACATGCTTTATCCGATTTCAATTATTTTTTCACGGAACCATAATTTTATGAATTAAGATATTCGTGTGAAATTTGAGCGCAATCGAAAAATTATTTTTCATAAAAATATAAATTTTGCGGGTTTTTTTCTTTTTTAAAACAACTTTTTGACTTATAACACCTACATGATTTATCCTTTTGTAATGATTTTTTCACAGAACCTTAATTTTATGAATTTATATATTCGTGTGAAATTTGAGCGCTATCGAATAATTATTTCTTATAAAAATCGCAATTTTTCAATTTTTTTCTTTTTTTAAAATAATGATTAATTAAAAAAATAATTAATTTAAGTTTAGTTTTAATTTAATTTAATTTAATTTAAAAAAAATCTTAAACGTCGTATTATTTTTGTTACAGAACAATAGAAAATCCGCATAACACATGGCAGATCAATGCACCAATTACGCTCATCCAACAACGCGGCGGGACTTAAGCGTTTTCCTAGTTCTAGACATATATTCTATAGAGTGGCCCAACGTGTAACGTGGGGGCCGGACTCTGAGTCAGGAGGTCACGGATTGAAGTTAGGCCATCGGCAGTGCTGACTGAAAGACAGAGAACTCAGCACTTAAGTCCTAAGCCTTACTATAAATGAAGCACTAGATTGGCCGTCTCATAATCAGATTGATTCGCGCCTTCTAAGTGGTTGCTTTAAGCTAATTACTGTAAATCCCACCACAGTAATGGTATCAAGTCTACATCTACTCTACTGTCATGAGGCAGCAATGATGGAATGACGTCAGTGGCGTAACTTCAAATCAGAAGCCTTCGCGCCAAAAAAATGTGTGCGGGCCCCATTGATGTCATAAATAATTTATTTTTGGGTACTTACTCTCCCAGGAAAAGTATACAAGTTGTCGATTCCGGCTAAACCGATACTCTACTTGCGATGAAATTTTCTGGAGGCCTTCGAAATCTTTGTACTTAGAACTGCCACGTTTTTGAGCGCAATCGAAAAATTATTTTTCATAAAAATCGCAATTTTACGATTTTTTTCTATTTAAAAAAAAAATTCTTCGACCTATAACATCTACTTTCTTTATCCGATTGAAATGATTTTTTTACAGAACCTTAATTTTATGAATTGATATATTCGTGTGAAATTTGAGCGTTATCAAAAAGTTATTTCTCATGAAAATTGCAGTTTTACATTTTTTGCGTTTTAAAAAATAACGCTCATCCAACAACGCGCCTGAAAAAGCGTTTGCGAAGCTTCCTAGTTCAATTATAATGCTATTCTACTTGACATTGGATTTCTTCATTTGTATCAAGAGTTATACGGTGTATTCTGTTGATATTTTAGGTAGCAGTAGGCTCTATATATTATATTCTAATTGGGCCTTCGTGTAGTCGTTTTAACTGTCTATTTTCTTAAATCTTAAAATTTTTATTCTTGTAGCTAATCATTGTATATTTTTATTTCAAAACACTTTGAATCGAACATAGAAAGTCTTACTTAGGGTCCCGGGGCCCCTTCAAGCTCGGGGCCCTCTGGCGGTAGTAACGCTGCTAGATTACGTCACACAAATATTATATTGGTGGCGCTGTTAGGGCCCTCGGAAGCGGAATGATAATTAGAAACGATCAAGGAACAAGAATCGATGCTGCTTCTTGCGGCGGTGAAGCGGAATGCTACTGCTGTGGAATGGTCGCCCCCTGTCGTTCCCGTGTGTGCTGTATTGTATTTTATTGTATTGTATTGTATTGTATTGTATTGTATTGTATTGTATTGTATTGTATTGTATTGTATTGTATTGTATTGTATTGTATTGTATTGTATATTGTATTGTATTTGGATGAGCGTAGCGAGCGAAGCGAAGATTCCATTTCACTACACTGAAGAAAAAAAAAACGGAATGTTTTTTTTCTGTTCGTATTTTTGTGTCTGTTATAATTGCGATGAAATTTTCTGGAGCCCTTCGAAATATCTTAACTTAGAACTGCCACGTTTTTAAGCGCAATCGACATATTACTTCTCATGAAAATCGCAATTTTACGATTTTTTCGATTTAAAAAAAAATCGACTTATAACACCTACATGCTTTATCCGATTGTAATGATGTTTTCACATAAAGTTTATATTATGAATTTGCGACGCCTAATTGCCGGTGCGCAGGGCAGGTGGGGGTTGGTAGAGTGGGGCGTGGGATTGGGGTTCACAAAATTCATAAATTATAAATGTGATTCAAATAAATAAATAGGGCGCCACTTTGTTTAGTCAATCATTACCCACCATCTCACGGCTGATACAAACAAAGAAAGATGAGCCGGAGGGTTTAGTCATGAGAAAGCAGAGGGGCAACCCACCACGTTGTCCTCTGATTGACCTTGATATAATGTTAAATTAAAGGGTAATGATATAATATAATGACAATAAATATACAATAATAACAATTATCCAGGGACACAGAAATTGTTCCAGAACCTTACAGCCTTAAATTAACACAAAAGCAAACATATGTTTCCTTAATTAGGGCTTAACTGCCTTGAGGTTATGTGCAATATAATTCCTTGCAATAGTTGATGACTAATTATAGCAATACCTTGCATAAGAAAATGAGTAATTATAACCATAACCTAGCAAACTGAAAATCAATAGAAAACAACTTCATCGTTCCTTAAATTAAGACTCGAATGTCTTGAGTTTATGAACCATATTCTGTTCTATAATGTCCTAAATCATGCCAGACTACGACGTACGTCAATTTATAATCAACTATGATTCCGTGTCCACGCCGCAAAATCGAAGGTAGGCGCGAAGCACAAAGAATTATGACCAAAACACTAAAGTATGTCAGTTCATACGATACCAAAATTGCAGTCCTGAGTTGACAGGGGGTGTCCAAAACTCTTGGGGGGGTGTAGGGCGTACAGTGAGGGTAGCTGATGATTGGCAATTGTAACTGCCAGAATTCCAGGGGGGGCCTGCTACGTCCTTCGGTTGAGATACTTCTTAATATTTCCAGCTTTTAAGAATTCTTCTTAAACATATGCTGACTGGATAGGAAGGCTCGCACACGCGACACTGTCTTCATCCAATAAGAGGCGTATGTTACCATGTAAAGTTCAACCACTAAACAATGCACTTTTGTTAGGTATTACAAAACTGAACCTGCTTACAGCAGAGGACCAGACGTCCACCCTAGACCGTTGACTAGCTACAAGTGATCGTCTCTCAATGCACTCTGAGCTCAATGCCTTCAACTAAGGTCACAATCACTAGCCTATTATACAATGTACATGAGTCAAACTCCGAGTTGAGTTGTATGGATTTATACATACATAAACAAGGTCAGGTGATAAGGTAGGGTTATTATGGAAGTGTGGAATGTGAGGGAAGAGATAGTCATGGGTGTATGAGTCATAGTGGAGTGGGGAGCATGAGCATGGCTATGAAATAATATTGTGGTTGTGATGAGTTGTCAACAAACTTGTTACACTCCCTCCTTCCTTGGGCGAATTAGACCTCGTCTAATTAGAATCTTGTTGATTATCTTCGACTTCTTTTAAATCCTTAACGTGCCATCTTCCGATAGACTTCCCATTCTCGTTTTCTAATTCGTACACTAACGATGATAACTTTTTGCGAACAGCGAAGGGGCCGATATATTTAGGTGCAAGTTTACTACTGTAGTAGTTGACCGCATCTGACTGAGAGAAGTTTCTTCGCCAAACCTTTTCGCCTTCTTCAAACTCCTTAGGCCTTCGTCGCAAATCATAAATTTTCTTATTTGACTCATAAGCCTTCTTGATCCTGGTAGTCACATCGTCATACACAGTCTGAAGTTGTTTTAACTTTCCTGCCATGGGCTCTCGCGATTCAAATGTTAACTCTGGCCTTGGACCGGGTACTCCGAAGGTTCGTCCAGAGAGGAAAACTTGTCGTCCAAAATTCAAGTAATTTGGTGTAAAGCCGGTGACTTCATGAGTTGCCGCACGTAGAGCATAACCTAACTCATTCAAGTATTTGTCCCAGTGCCGGTGGTTGGTTGCTACATAACTGGCAATCATAGTCTTCATAACTCTATTAACTCTTTCGGTTGGATTAACCTGTGGATGATAATGTGGATTGTAGAGTGCTTTTGATTCGTACTTTTCCAGGAGCTCTCTAAATTCATGACTGGTGTACTGGGTCCCGTTATCGCATCGTACTAATTGTGGTGCACCGTACATGAGTATTACTTCTTCTAAGTGTCTTACTACTGCTTTTGCTGTAGCCTGCCGTAAGGGAAAGATCAAGGTAAACTTCGTAAAGTAATCCGAGATGACTAGTAAGTACCGATTTTGTTTTGTTGATCTCGGGAATGGACCCATCAAGTCTGAAGATATCATTTGCCAAGGTTGACTAATACTTATGGCATTTCCCATTAGTCCTCCTGGTTTCCTCTGTTCCACTTTGTGTTGTGCACAGATACGGCATCGGCTCACATACTGGTTGATATCACTCCTCATCTTTGGCCAATAATATTGATTTGACGCTCTTTTCCATGTTTTAAAACTTCCGAGGTGTCCTGCGGTAGGCACATCATGACATTCTTTCAGTACTTGCTTCCGTTTCTCCTTGGGAACCACTAACTTCCAAGTACTTCCATCGCTTATGTCGACCTTTCGGTTATCAAATAGCTTGTAAAGTTGGAAGCGCTCCACTCTCCAGGCAGGATACTTCTCTGGATTCTCTTGTACTTGATACATTAGATCAGTATACCATGTATCTGTGCTCTTCTCTGTTACGGTAATGAGATCAACTGGTTCAGGTAAATGGTTTACGGCCCTGGACAAAGCGTCGGGAACAACATGTTCAGATCCTTTACGGTGAACTACTGTAAAATCGTACTGCTGTAGTCTAATAGCCCATCTAGCTAACCTTCCAGTAGGGTCGCGTAGGTTATGAAGCCACAACAATGAGTGATGATCGGTGATGACGGTAAAGGTACTTCCTTCTAGGTAGGGTCGCATCTTTTCAATTGACCAGATAACTGCGAGACACTCCTTCTCAGTAACAGTAAAATTCCGTTCGGCCTTTGTCAGAGATCGGCTGTAGTAAGCGATAACTTTCTCACCATCGTCAAATTGTTGGGACAGAACACTACCTATTCCGTATGCTGAGGCATCTGTCTGTACAATAAACGGTCGACTAAAATCAGGGCAAGTAAGAATAGGCGCACTAATGAGCAATTCCTTCACTGTACGGAAAGCATTCTCCGCCTCTACCGACCACTCCCACTTCTTATTTTTCTTGGTCAGCGAATGTAAAGGGGACATCTGAATAGCATACGTTGGGATAAAGCGTCGATACCACGAAGTCATTCCAATAAATCTCTTCACGGCCTTGACGTTGGTTGGTGCGGGATAGTTCACTATTGCTTCTACTTTTGCAGGGTCGACGTGTAGACCAGATTGATTCACAACATATCCTAGGTATTGAAGCTCCTTTAGACAGAACTTGCATTTCTCTCGGTTAACAGTGAGACCAGCTGCCAGTAAACGCGATAGAATTTCCGAAAGGACTCGCATATGTTCTTCGAAGGTAGGCGTGACTATGATAATGTCATCAAGATAGATAAAAACAAAGGGCTCTAGATCAGTGCCTATTATACTATCAACCAAACGTTGCCATGTAGCGGGGCTGTTGTGCAATCCGAACGGCATTCGGAGGAAATGGAATAAACCTTTGCCGGGAATAGTGAATGCTGTTTTCTCTCGAGACGATTTTTCAAGGGGGACCTGCCAATAAGCACTTTTTAAATCTATAGAAGACAGATACTTGGCTCCTCTTAACCGGTCCAGAATACTATTCACGTACGGTAACGGATAGGCGTCTCGCACTGTCACTTGGTTCAATTTTCGGTAGTCGACCACGAATCGGTGTCCTCCATCTTTCTTCTTTACCAACAGCATCGGGGAAGACCATGGACTGTTGGACCTTTCTATAACCCCCAAACGAAGCATCTCGTCTACTTCCTCGTGTATTGTCTTAAGAACCACTGGGGATACTGGGTAGTAACGCTGTTTAATGGGTATGGCATCCCCAGTATTAATTCGGTGCTCCACTAAAGCCGTGCAGCCAAGAGAATCTCCCATCTTGTCAAGGTATTCTTCTGTAACAGCCTTCAATCGAACTTCATCTTGTGTGGTTAGAAAATGTAACGCAACAGGACCTGATTGAGAGATACAAGGGTTTTGTGGGTTAGGTGAAAACGTAAAAGAATTAGCGTTAACATCAGGTATAATTCCCATTTTCCTCCAAAAGTCTATGCCGAGTATCAAGGGGGTTGCCACTTGTAGCACCACGAGAGTCGACAGTAGACACACATGTCCATTAAGCGTGTAAGGTACCTCTACAACAAAATCTACCTTACAATGTTCTCCGTTAGCAACACTTACTTCTAATGTACTCTTTGTAGTTTTCAATCCTAGTGTCGAGAGGATGTCCCAACCTTGCTTTCCTATAATGGTCCGGGACGCTCCAGAATCTAACAAACCTTTAAACGACATACCATAAACTTCTACTGTAAGGTATGCTCGGTCATCACCTAAGGGTTTCCTAGCCAAGACATAATCAAGGCGACTTTTCTCCGTTACCTGGCTAACTATCTGTAACCATCTTTTCCATTCGGACGAGGTACGAGGGTTGGAACACCTACCTCGCATTATCGGTGTCCCCTTAGCTCGTTTCCCGAACTACTACAATTTGGGCAGTTACGTCTTATTGCATTTGGATTTCCACATCCATAACAAAATCGTCCACTCCGGGGTTTCGTGCATGAACGGAATGAATGTCCTTGTTGATGGCAATTCCAACAACAAAATGTAGAATTACTGATCTCATTTCGACTAGGTACGGCCTCATCCACAGTTCTGGGTGGTGCTACACTAGCCACCGGGGTACTGATCCTTTTCGGTCGCGATCCTCGATATCCTAAGTCGGGCTCAAGAAGAAAGCGATTTGAAGTAGGAGGTTGGAATCGATCCATTCTCCACCTACTTTGTTCTAACATGCGTCCGAGGTGAAGAAGCTCTTCAACAGAAGTTATATCGCGTAGACTCAAACGGTCGCTATAAAATGGAGCGATATTTCTTAACAATATTCGTAACTTTTCTGTTTCAGACAAGGGTCGTGGTAGTCGCTGGAAAAGGTTTTCCATGACCGCAATATAAATGCCAAATCGTTCGTCATCTCCTTGAGTTCGCGCTTTAATTTCACTAAGCAGATCCTCTGCATAATCGTACGGTAGGAATTCTTCCCTTAATCTAACTACCAGTTCATTCCAAGACTTCGTGTAATTTCTTACAGCTCTGTACCAGATTAGGGCTGAACCTTGAAACAGATCAATGGCTGATCGAAATAAATCATCTTTACTTGCATTCCTTGCTCTACATAGTTCCTCTACTCTCTCAATAAACGCGTTAACACTGAGACCTCTACCATCTCCAGAAAAGCTAACATTCCACTGAGAAACTGGGACTTGGATTCTAGGTAGATACTGAACAGGGGTGTTGCCCGAATTAATAACTGGCACGTTATCAGGCTTTTCTTTTGGGTCCACTGGTGTCGAGTTCCGGCACAATTCATTTTCTCTGTTTCTGAAGTCACTAGCTAAGTCGTCTACCAATGAAGTAACTGACTCTTGTTCTGTGGCAGAATTGTTCACAAGGTCATTATTGGGGATTGGATGACTGGACAAACTTCGCTCCTCTAGTTCCTCCATTGCACACAATATGTCCTTTAATAGTTGGGATCGCTCTGTCATAACAGTAGGCTGATCGCTGGAAATACGTTCAACTCTCCCTAACAAATGGCATAATTTGGTGTCAATCTTGCGATATTCTGGGTCTAATTAAGCACCTTTAAAAGCTTCAATGAGAGTGTTTACTTCGGTCATCTTATGAGTTACGATATTAAGTTCCGTCTCTATGTCTGTTGGGGATAGCGATCTAATCATCATAGTTCCGTTTTTCTCTAGCTTTAATGCACGCCGCAGACATTTACGCATCTCCTCTACAGAAGATATTCCAGTGATTCCTCTCACTGTCAATTCATATTCTATTTCATCTCTTGCTAAACGATTTATCTCCATTGTTAATTTTAAGAATCCTCAGTAGTGTTAAAATGGTAATTTCGGGTACCAACTGCGGCCGCCACGTTGTGCGCCAGATCTTGCGATATTCGATTGCCGGTGCTCAGGGCAGGTGGGGGTTGGTAGAGTGGGGCGTGAGATTGGGTTCACAAAATTCATAAATTATAAATGTGATTCAAATAAATAAATAGGGCGCCACTTTGTTTAGTCAATCATTACCCACCATCTCACGGCTGATACAAACAAAGAAAGATGAGCCGGAGGGTTTAGTCATGAGAAAGCAGAGGGGCAACCCACCACGTTGTCCTCTGATTGACCTTGATATAATGTTAAATTAAAGGGTAATGATATAATATAATGACAATAAATATACATAATAACAATTATCCAGGGACACAGAAATTGTTCCAGAACCTTACAGCCTTAAATTAACACAAAAGCAAACATATGTTTCCTTATTAAGGCTTAACTGCCTTGAGGTTATGTGCAATATAATTCCTTGCAATAGTTGATGACTAATTATAGCAATACCTTGCATAAGAAAATGAGTAATTATAACCATAACCTAGCAAACTGAAAATCAATAGAAAACAACTTCATCGTTCCTTAAATTAAGACTCGAATGTCTTGAGTTTATGAACCATATTCTGTTCTATAATGTCCTAAATCATGCCAGACTACGACGTACGTCAATTTATAATCAACTATGATTCCGTGTCCACGCCGCAAAATCGAAGGTAGGCGCGAAGCACAAAGAATTATGACCAAAACACTAAAGTATGTCAGTTCATACGATACCAAAATTGCAGTCCTGAGTTGACAGGGGGTGTCCAAAACTCTTGGGGGGGTGTAGGGCGTACAGTGAGGGTAGCTGATGATTGGCAATTGTAACTGCCAGAATTCCAGGGGGGGGCCTGCTACGTCCTTCGGTTGAGATACTTCTTAATATTTCCAGCTTTTAAGAATTCTTCTTAAACATATGCTGACTGGATAGGAAGGCTCGCACACGCGACACTGTCTTCATCCAATAAGAGGCGTATGTTACCATGTAAAGTTCAACCACTAAACAATGCACTTTTGTTAGGTATTACAAAACTGAACCTGCTTACAGCAGAGGACCAGACGTCCACCCTAGACCGTTGACTAGCTACAAGTGATCGTCTCTCAATGCACTCTGAGCTCAATGCCTTCAACTAAGGTCACAATCACTAGCCTATTATACAATGTACATGAGTCAAACTCCGAGTTGAGTTGTATGGATTTATACATACATAAACAGGGTCAGGTGATAAGGTAGGGTTATTTTATTATGGAAGTGTGGAATGTGAGGGAAGAGATAGTCATGGGTGTATGAGTCATAGTGGAGTGGGGAGCATGAGCATGGCTATGAAATAATAGTGTGGTTGTGATGAGTTGTCAACAAACTTGTTACAAATTCATAAAACGTGTGAAATTTGAGCGCAATCGGAATATTATTACTCATGAAAATCGCAATTTTTCGGTTTTGTTTTCATTTTTTAAAATTACAATTGTTTTTGTTTTGCGAAACTTCCTAGTGTATTGTATTGTATTGTAGTGAATCTATTTTTATTACAGTATTTGGTCACGTATGTATATACGCCAACAGTCTACTGCTATTGATTTCGCCGTTTCGAATGAGAAGTCTTTTCCTACACAAAGAAACTCTTTATAAATGCGCAACTGCATGCCAAGGAAAGATAACCTCGGGGAGACACATTGAATTGATTGACTTAGGCTAAGGATTAAGACCAGTATGTTGAGAGAGAGATTGATTGATTGATTAGCGTCTTTATTTATGGCGGTATTAAGGCCTGTTAGGCCTTCTCTTCCATCCAACCATTATACATTTTAAGGATACTAGGAAAACGCTTAAGTCCCGCCGCGTTGTTGGATGAGCGTAATTGGTGCATTGAGCTGCCATGTGTTATTCGAATTTTCTGTTGTTCTGTGGAAAAATCATTACGAAGTTGATTTTTTTTTAAATAAAATAAAATAAAATAAAATAAAAAATTAACTTCAATTTTTTAATTTATTCATCGTAATTGTTTTAAAAAAATCGTAAAATTGCGATTTTTATAAGAAATAATTTCTCGATTGCGCTCAAATTTAATACTAATATATTAATTCATAAAATTAAGGTTCTGCGAAAAAATCATTACAATCGGACAAAGCATGTAGGTGTTATAAGTCAAAGAATTGTTTAAAAAACGAAAAAAAACGTAAAATTTCGATTTTTATGATAAATATTTTTTCAATTGCGCTCAAATTTCACAAGAATATCTTAATTCATAAAATAAAGGTTCTGTGCAAAAATCATTAAGATCGGATAAAGCATGTAGGTGTTATAAGTCGAAGAATCTTTTTAAAAATCGAAAAAAATCGTAAAATTGCGATTTTCATGAGAAATAATTTTTCAATCAATTTTTCCCCCCGTGCAGTTCTTAGTTCAGAGATTTCATAGACCTCCATAAAATTTCATCGTAATTGGAGTATTGGTTTAGCCGGAATCGTGTTCACAGACACACAAAAATACAAAAAAAAAGAAAGAAAAAAAAAACATTCCGGATTTTTTTCTCCAGTGTAGTGAAATGGAATCTTCGCTTCGCTCGCTACGCTCATCCAACAATACAAAGATACAGATACAGATACAAAGTGAGATACAAACAAATTGAAATGAAATAAGCAATAGAAATAGTAAGATACAAATTAAATTAAACATTACGTACTAGGAATACAGCATGCATATGTAGTACAAGCCTATTTTAATAACAGAGTTCAATAACATAACACATATTAATAAATTGGATACCTACAAAATTTAATAATCTAGTTCAATAACATAAGAAAAAGAAACAAATTTGATACCTACATAAAATGTATGAGTTTTATAAAATAGTATACATTTAAATAGTATGTAGTTACCAACAGATAGTTACTATGGGTATGGCATAAGTAGATAACTTTTTAGAAAATAAAGAAAAAGAAAAATCATTCATTCATCCATTCACACAAAACTTACAAAATATGCTGCTGTTGCCACAGTGTGGCAGAAATTGCAAGATATTCAGAGAGCAGGAACAGGTGGTGGAGGTGATGTGCATTAATCAATCATTGACAACGGTTGTAGCGGCTGATGGTTATGGCTGCTAATTATGCTTATTCAAATAATATTGGTATGCTTTTCGTTTGAAAGAGTGGTATCTTTGTCCACAGACATCCGCATCCCTGATGTTGGTTGGGAGAGTATTCCAGACTCGAATAGCGTTTACAGTAAAAGAGTGGTCTAGAAGATTGGTTCTATGTGTTGGAAATGTTAATTGAGTGCCTGATCTAGATCTAGTGTTAAAGGTATGGTTTGAGAATAGGTACTGGAAATTAGACGCTAGGTACGAGGGTGTAGATGATGAGAGTAGGCGATGAACAAGACAAATCGAGTGTAAATTTCTACGGTCATTTAGACGAATCCACGCAAGATTTTTGAATCCAGGGGTTATGTGATCAGATTAGAGAGAGAGAGAGAGAGAGAGAGAGAGAGAGAGAGAGAGAGAGAGAGAGAGAGAGAGAGAGAGAGAGAGAGAGAGGGGTGGGGGCGCAACGAGTTATTATGTCAATTGCTGTCATTTCTCACTAATACCCGCAACTCGGGAAAAGAAAAACATTTGGATCGGAAACGATAAAATGAAATTAATTTTATTCAAGTGCTGGACGAATAAATATATTAACTATATAATTGACCTTGTAAACTAGCTCATGTCGTGAAAGAGGGATAAATAAAACATTGTAGGAACTCTCGCTTATAAAATACCATAACGTAGGTGAGAATAACAATTGGCGTACTACAGCGTCAACAACGTTTCTTCACTGCAGATACTCCCTATTTGTCGTAAAGCGTAACACAAAGATAAAATTTTGCCAGAAACCTAAGGAACTTCAAAAGGGTGTCGTTGTCAAAGAATCTTTACCAGAAAAAATAACAGTATGAAACCCGTTACAGTTACTGTAGCAGTTAGAAAAAAACATATTTTCTGTTTTAGACTCGCTGACAAGTAACTTGCTACCATGGTTGACTTAAGGCCAACCTCCAATAAGCTGTCACCAACAACAAGGAGATCAGCATAGGGAACAGACATACATTCTTTGACTACCCTAGGCATTTCATTTACATAAATTAAAAACAGGACAGGGCCAAGAATAGAGCCCTGAGGCCCTGAACGCCTAAACGGACGTACCTTGGAGTAGAGAAACAAGGTTTTTAGCAATAATTTTCAGGGTGATTATGTTGAATACACACCTTTTGTAATCTGTCAGAAACATATTATTATTTAAACTATTTAAGAGTATGCCCTCGGATACCATATTTTGTCATCATATCGAGCAACAAAATCGTGGTCGTATACATTAAAAACATTAGAAAGTACATCTTAATTTCCTGTCATTTTTCGTAATACAATTTCTAAAATAAATAATAATAATAGTTTCTACCTAATGCCATGTTGTTGTTTCGTTCCTAGGAACCCATTGAATGGACCTGAATAATGCAATGAATTTTCTCTTGGAAATCTAAGTTGCGTGATTTGAAGTTGACCTGAATAATAAATCCTAGACACGTGTAGGTTTGGTTCCTTTCTGTTAAGGTAAAACATTCTGAACTCAATGCGACCGCTGGGAATACAAAACTCTTAAACCAAACTCGAAATAAATTATTATCGACAATTTGAATCACGTTATTTAAAATTTTATTTTAGTGCCGAGAATGTCCTCTTCTGCTTTGTAGACTTTGAAAGCAGCAAAGACTTATCTATAAACATTTGTAATGTAAATCAATAAAGTATTTCCTGGTTAAACCAATATTATAGGTTACAAGTATTCAACTTTAATTAACTTTGTGGTGAATTTACGAGAAAGGTTTACTTCAGAAAATAGTTGGATGAGCGTCTGTTTTGTACATTGTTAGTAACATCTGTAGAGCAGCTGATTGCACTGCCTTTTAGACATACGAAATTAGCTGGAGAATACAAACCATCTCTGTATCTCTAGAGTTGGGATATATGATGTTTATCCTTGGCTTTATAGTAGGTGACTATGACGCTGTTATGTTAGTACTTTAGACAGAAATTATAAAAGTGACTACACCCGGGATCGAACCCGGGACCTTAGCTTACCGGGCTATGCTCTTACCAACTGAGCTATGCATCCACCGTAAGGCAGTGCAATCAGCTGCTCTACACACGTAACTAACAATGTACAAAACAGACCAAGAAGTAGACAGTTTTAAATTGGTGGCTGCATAGCTCAGTTGGTAAGAGCATAGCCCGGACAGCTAAGGTCCCGGGTTCGATCCCCAGTGTAGTCACTTTTTTAATTTCTGTCTTAAGTACTAACATAACATAACATCGTCATTGTCGCCTACTATAAAACCAAAGTTAAACAATATAAATAATATGAAAAAAATAAGCAGAAAGAACGACGGAATTCACATGGTAGCTTGACCGTCAATGAAAGGATAGCTTGTTTTGCATCGTCTCTATACGTAGGGTGAGGATAATGGATAACATAAGAGCAGATGATTATGTGGATTAAAAATGTGTTGCCTTTATTCATTAAGTTAGTTTACAATGACGTGTCTTAGAACATTATTTTTAATATATTATGAAAAAAATGTGCAATAATTATATTTGCATTTGAGCACAATAACAATTCTTCCATACTGCGACAGAAGGATCTAAATTTCAGTTCATGAGTTTACTTAATAAATGAATACATTTTGAAGATCATTTTATAAGACATATATGCTACCTGCAATAGAAAGTAATATGTATTAGTGCACAGTTTTATAAAAGCAATAGATAATAGATAATATTATTTTAATACAAAATAATGAAAGTTCGTAATGAACTATTGAATTAAGCAAAACATGTGTAAACAACATCAAATCTGTTTTATATGTGGTAATCTAGTAATGAATTAAGTGCAGCTTATCGGAGGGAATATAGCTCAGCAACTTACATCAGCAAATGTTTTCAGTGATAGAGGATAGAGGCCTGAAGGCTTCATTTCTAGGGGGCAATTAGCCCGAGTCATTATAATGAGCATAGACTTCTTGAATTTTGGGGAGGCTGTCAACCAATCACAGGCGTAGACTGCATCAGCCACAGCTGCAGCCTAGAACACGAGCACGAGGCTCTCAACCAATCACCGGCGTAGACTGTCTCGCCCACAGCTGCAGCCTAGAACACGAGCACTGGTTGGTTAGCTAGGCGAGGCTCTCAACCAATCACAAGCGAAGACTGCCTCAGCCACAGCTGCAGCCTAGAACACGTCCACTGGCTGGTTAGCACTTCGAGGCTCTCAACCAATCAGAGGCGTTGAACGCATTAACCACATCTGAAGGCTAGAACACGAGTACTGGTTAGTTAGCGTGGCGAGTCTTTCAACCAATCACAAGCGTACACTGCTTCGCCTACAGCTTCAGCCTAGAATACGAGCACTGGTTGGTTAGCTGGGTAAGGCACTCAAACAATCACAGATGTAGAGCACATTTACCACAGCTGAAGTCTAGAATACGACCACTGGTGGACGGGAAGTATCATGTAAGTGTTTCGAAATGTGTTATAGTTAATTTGTACGTAATTGTTTATCAAAATTATTGAACATAGTTCAGAATGAATAAATGAAATTACAATATTAACATCACAATTCCTAAAATAAAACAATGTGTGAATCGACTCGTACCGTTTGCATTGTAGGGCCTAAGGAGCAAATTAATAAATATAATATCCAAGAGATTGTGGAAGATGGCATATGTCATCAATACATACCAAGTCAGTAATAGCATTTGCTGCAACATTGAGTCCGAGATACATCACCTGCGCCTCCATATAGCACGTAATGAAAACAACATGCATCCAAGTTACAGATGAAGCCTGAAAAAATATATTTTTTATATAAATTGGTTACTTCATTGTAAAACCGTAAAACGACATTAACACAAATAAGATTAGCAAATTTAAAGTTACAATGGAATTTTATTGATATCGTTATTTTGAAAATAATAGACTAATTTCACAGATGATACAGAAAACTTCCAACTAAATTACTTGCATGTAGGACATTTAATAAGAAATCAATTAAGAATGTGTGTTTTGAGCAAATCGAGCACATTTTCCAAATTGTATTTCCATTTTTCAGTAACACAGTAAATGTGATATAGTTTTTAGAGATTTCCCAAGCTTGTATCGGCGACAATTATTTAAAATCTTTAAATGTGTTATAAATTGCAAAATAGGCACATTCTTTTTCAATTAAAACCCAACAAATCAATGTTTTGGGGTGAAAATTGGAGGTCGAAAAGTGATCCAGAATGCATGTGAAATAAGCTGGATGAGCCGATCAAGCCAATTTTTAAATGGGCATTTAACATTGTAAAAAAGTTGGCCATGAGCTCAAACAACCACCTTAAATTATTGTAAATCCAACTGTTAGCCAAAGCCAAATGTATGGTTCATTCAGTACAATTTTATTCTGGAATAGTTAATATCCTAGCACTTACCTTAATGACAAGCAAGAATGTAGCTCCAAGTAAAATAATCACTGTTAGAAAAAAAGCAATGAATTGTATATTCAATATAGAAGCCCATTCCGCGTTGGATCTGCAAACAAAATGGAGGCATGAATGAGATGTGACGACATTGTAAAAACAACTTTAAAATACCAGTTTTTCATTCATGTTTAGCAGTTAAGTTGGATATTGATAGTATAGTTTATATCAAAGTTTAGTAAGTACGTCTGGATCTTTAATTTGTGTGCAGTGCTTATTTCGCCGCTCTTCATACAAGCGGAATAAGTAGTCTTGTAGACCTGTCAACCATTAATTCCTCTTGACGCGCGCCACAGACTTCGGTCAGCGTTGTCGATAAGGAGGCTCCGCTCCTTTTAACACAATAGAAAAGCAATTTAAATGTGTCGTGTTTGAAGCGGGTTCTATTTAGCAACATCGAGGAACGCGTCTCCTGGTTATGGGTCCGGCGTTTTGACGAAGGTATGGGTACACGAGTCGGCCTGTTTGAGGGATTAGCACTGCCCTCGAATTCAAGATCCAGACTCAATATACTAGAATTCAATCACGTGTAGATGAACCGTCTGTCAAAATTGCATTTATCTCAAACAAATGACTCCAGGTGGAATTGATTACATATAAGGCACACAATAAACAAACGTATCAACTATATGAACATAATAATATTGTGGGTAAAAAAACTAAATAATTTATCAATTACACTAGTTAAAATTTGCCTAGTGAAGCAAATTAATGACGTGTATTATTTCATTATCAATACAATAAGAAGTATGCTCACTTAGCAACTTTTTATATAGATACACAATTTTATTCTAACTATTCTTAATTCATAATAATACAACAAAAATATCACAGTATGAAGAGAAAGCAAAACTCAATTAAATTTACGTGAGTGATTATTGCAAAAATTACAACAGCTGTGTTTGCTTCCTGAGTCCTATAGAAACCTAAATGCATTTTGAAGACTTTCTATTATAATAATGATGACAATAACAATTAAACTTTAATTGATATATGTTTGATATATGCAGCCAAATCTGCTGCCTTAGTAAACGGAACAATAAACAATAACTTCAATAATTAAAACAAAGTATAATTAATCAAGTAAAACAATAAAAGAAGTCAAATTAATATTATTATTTAAATGTAAATTCCAACTCGCAACCTTCTCGTGGTTTGGCCTCTGATTAGGGGAGTTTTTCTCCCTGAAAGTAATGGCGAGCTCTGGGTCGTCGTCGGGGAACTCTCCCCTTCCCTTTGACTACCTCCCCGACGGCGACGACAATGAAAACACGGACGGATGATGACTCAGACGGAGACGACCACAACGTGGAGGAACCCCTGCCCTCCTCATATGCTTGTGGCTGGTTCTGACCAGCACAGGCCTGTCCACCCCTTGTCCCCCCGCGTCATCCCTTACGTCCCTCCCTTCGTCTCGATTAGCCAAGATGCATAAATATGAGACGTTAAGTAATATCCCATAATAAATAATCGCAACACACATAAATCTATGTCATGCCGTAGATGATTCGACAAACAAAACTTACCGCAGAAGTTCTTGATGAATTTCTATACATTTTGACAAGTTTTCATTCAAGGCCTTGTCAACATTTACAGCAGCAATTCGTCCAATGCTTTCCTTCGGTAACTGTCTTCCTGTTGATGATTTTCTTAATCCTGATAGCACCTGATCAGTTAGTGCTCGACTATTGCCAGGATTTGTTAATTCTGGTTTTGCTCATCTTACCTTCAGGACCTTGTCCAGTCTCGGCTGGCCCCTGTAAAGCACTGCCTTGTGGATGTTCTTCTTCCACTGCCCCCGGGATGTGAATCACAACCTGTGGGCTGAACATGGCCAGGTCTTTAAGATCTGCCCTTTCTGTTCTCGGCTCATCACCAGCAACAGACTCGCCCAACACAGCGTCCAACATGGCCAGGTCGTCAAGTCTCCTGGCGTTCAGACCTGCCCTTTCTCCTCTCGGCTCATCACCAGCAACAGACTCGCCCAACACAATGTCCAACCGGGAACCTTCCAGCATTGATCTTGTATGGTTCACGGATGATTTGATCTTTTGATCATCAACACCACTTTCTACTGCATTATGTAATGTTTTAAATCCGATTGTACTGAATCTTGTGACTAGAATTTTAAATAATTTGATAATGTAGATATATGTTGAGGCATAAGTACACAATATGGCGTTGAATAAAAAGAACACACAGTACGAATAAAGTAAGGAGACGGACAAAGTTATTTCATAACCAGGTGAATCGGTGAAATTCCACGGATACCAGCTCCTGTAAATAAAAATAAAGTTAATAATTCACATCTTCCAATTCGATGATCACAGTTAAACACATATTCCATATCGATGGTGAAGAACCAATACCTTCTATCTGCCAAAAAGCAAATTGTTCAGTAGAGCATTAAAACTGATTTAAAAAAGTAACTTGTTGACGGTGGCAGATAGGAGATATTGATGCAAGGTAGTACTATATGTCTCTTTTGGAAATGTTTAAGCATTGTTAGATAGGAGCTATTAGCACCAAACAATTCGAAATAATTTTCTGTATCCATAGACACCAACATCTCATTTTGGAAGAAAATGGCAGATAGAAGGTATTGGTTCTTCACCATCGATATATTGTTATTTCGTGAATTCATCTTGTTCGATATTTTAATTGTTTTAAAGAAAACTTATATCAATAAGATATTATACTAACCAAGATAAAAGTTTATTTTTTGGAACTAGAACCGTCACTGAAAATGTTCCTAATACAGTTAAAAAATAACGGAACAAACACCAGACATACATATTTGGTCATTCTATGACGTAGGACGTCAGTTTTCTTTAATCTAATTTGTGTATCTTCATCTTCAAAGAGGGCATGTTTCGATATCATATTCAGCCTTGATATCAAGGAAAATAGTTTTGGTTTTTGGAAAATATATTGTTGCGATACCAATAGACGTCAAAAACGCGAGCGTAGACGTGTATATGGTTTCGACAACGACTAGCTTGTTATCCCAGTGAACCGTAACCCGCCAAGGGAAAACAATTGTACCGTGGACCAGTATAAATATCATCACGTTGTAGGCGTAGAGTGATTTACAGATGCGAAGAGTGTTGCAAAGCCGAGGGTGGTTCACCAGGAGGTTGGCCAACCAGGGGGTGTAATATTGAAGGTAGAAACCCAAGTCCGCCTCTTCAGGCTCGTACCAGAAACCTGCAAGATTAAGGGTGGTTTGTATCAATCAATATTATTTGATGATCATGTTTTTACTCTTCAATGAACTTTTCAATTTATAGTTAACTTCTTTAAATATGTGTTTATTGAACATAACACGCTCTTTATCAATATTTATAAGTGATATTTCGATTTTTATTCAAAATCTTTTTCAAGCTGTAATGTAATGTATTATGTACAATTGTATAATGTAGTAATCAACTCATCTTCACCAATTTTTGTGATCTAGTGTAATGTATATTTTATTTTTGTCCTGTTTTTATTTTATTTTCAGCAATAGGGAATTTGCATAACGATATTTTATGGTTCTACTGGGTTAAGGCCACCTTCCTTTATACAAAAATATCTTATTTTCTTGATTTTGAGAATGTTTTCATTTATAAAATAAGGGTGAAAGTTTCCTACATATTTTGGCGGGAAAAAACGGGTGATACGTCACCAGCCTTCATGATGCCAATCAACCAATCACGTAACAATATATCAAGTTACTCGCTTTCGGAGATTATCTTGGCTGTGAAAGCATATTTTGACATCTAGTTTGTTCTAATATGATTAATATTTTATTTTATACATTAAGTAATATCACAACGTAAGCTTTAGCTGAATTTTAATTGATAATAAGTAAAAACGCAATGTTGATTATGAAACTAGGAAAAGGACATCAACTTCTGTTTATTGTTGCCCATTGTTGTAAGAACCAAAGACTTTGGTAAAAGGAGGGAATTTCTTTGTTTATCTAGGCGGCCGTGTTCGTCATGAAGGCCGGTGACGTAGGCAGCCGTTTCAAAATAAATGTGCGGGAAATTTAAAAGGTCAAACTTTGACCCTCAACAGATATTGAACGATTAACTTTAAAAACCTGAAATTAACGTTGTTATCATTTATAGACGAATATCTATAAATTGCACATACTTTTATCGATATCTGGAACTTATGCAAATTCCCTATTGTGCTAGCAGATATGATTCACGGTTATTTTGTTTATATGGATTGTTGTTAAATTTTCTTCTATCAACCTTCAGTTTGAAAAAGATTTTTGAACAAAAATCGAAATATCACGAATAAATATTGATAAGAGCAGTGTTATATCCAATAATTGGATGAGCGTAGCGAGCGAAGTGAAGATTCTATATTTTGTTTTACATTTCTTTGACTTATAAAACCTACATGCTTTATCCGATTGTAATGATTTTTATACAGAACCTTAATTTTATGAATGTATACATTGATGTGAAATTTGAGCGCAATCAAAAAATAATTTCTCATGAAAACTTTTTTTGTTAAAAAAAATTACGCTCATCCAACAACGCGCCAGAAAACGCGTTTGCGAATCTTCGTAGTTTTTTTGAATAAATGTCTGTTCTACTAGTTTCTTTTATCTAATTATAGTGACTGATTTAAAAGTTAACGTGTATATAATGAAATAAAGCAAGACTTCAATGAAAATTGCCCAATTTGCCCAATTTGCGAAAATTGACCCCAAACAATGTCAAAAAGGTAAAGTGGGTTTTATATAAATTATTTTCTGGAAATCTGAAACAATTTTTAAATCAAAAATGTTTTTTACACTTTTAAAAAAACCTCCGTTTTGACATCGAAAGATGGATTTGACAGAGGCATATCATCGCTTTTTTTAATTTAGTACTCGTCGTAAGGTTTCATTGGATATACGTAATCCATTGTCCCAAATTTGATACCGTCATTCTCGTTATTCAAATGTCTATAACTAGGAAGCTTCGCAAATTTTCAGGCGCGTTGTTGGAAGAGCGTAATTTTTTAAATACGAAAAGCATAAAATTGCGATTTTTACTAGAAATAATTATTTCGATTAAGCTCAAATTCCACACGAATATATAAGTAATAAAATTAATGTTCTGTGAAACGATCATTACAATCGAACAATGCATGTAGGTGTTATAAGTAAAAGAAGTTAAAAAAATCGAAAAAAATCGTAACATTGCGATTATCATAAGAAATAATTTTTTGATTGCGCTCAAATTTCACACAAATATATAAATCCATAAAAAACAGAATCTGAAAAAAATCATCACAATAGGATAAAGCATGTAGGTGTTATGAGTCAAAGAAATTTTTTTAAATCGAAAAAAAGAAAAATTGCGATTTTCATAAGAAATAATTTTTCGATTGCGCTCAAAAACGTGGCAGTTCTAAGAAAAAGATTTCGAAGGCCTCCACATAATTTCATTGCAATTGGAGCATTAATTTAGCCGGAATCGTGCTAACAGACACACAAAAAATTAAAAAAATTAAAAAAAAACATTCCGTATTTTTTTCTCCAGTAAAGTGAAATGGAATCTTCGTTACGCTCATTCAATGATCAGAGGACACATTTGCTACATGATTTATATGTAGAATTATATGTAACGCATTTTTCCCTTCTGTAGCTAGTCCAAAATCATTTTCAAGACACAGAAATTACTAACTTACTATTTTTGCAAACAAGTAATTATCAAACAGCTTTTTATTCTACATGAGCGAACCATCTAAGTTAATCGTTCTCATTAAACTAGGAATCTTCGCAAACGCTTTTTCAGGCGCGTTGTTGAATTAGCGTATTTTTTTTTAAACGCTAAAGAGCGTAAAATTGCGATTTTCATGAGAAATTATTTTTCCATTGCGCTCAAATTTCACAACAATATATAAATTTATAAAATTACTGTATAAAAATCGTTACAATCGGATAAAGCAAGAAGGTGTTTTACGTCAAAGAAATGTAAAATAAAAAAATAAAAACAAAAAATTGCGATTTTCGTAAAAAAAATATTTTTAATTGCGCTTAAATTTCACACGAATATTGTAATTTATAAAACTAAGGTTCTGTTAAAAAAGCATTCCAATCGGATAAAGCATGTAGGTGTTTTAAGTCGAAGAAATTTAAAAAATCGAAAAACATCGTAAAATTGCAATTTTTATGAGAAATAATTTTTCGATAACGCTCCAATTTCACACGAATATATAAATTCGTGAAATGATGGTTCCGTGAAAAAACCATTACATTCGGATAAAGCATGTAGGTGTTATAAGTCGAAGAAATATTTTAAAAATCGAAAAAAATCGAAAAAAATCGTAAAATTGCGATTTTCATGAGAAATAATTTTATGATTGCGCTCAAAAACGTGGCAGTTCTAAGTTCAGAAATTTCGAAGGCATCCATAAAATTTTATTGCAACTGGAGTATCGGTTTAGCCGGAATCGTGCTAACAGACACACAATAATACAAACAGAAAGAAAAAAAATCCGGATTTTTTTCTTCAGTGTAAAGAAATGGAATCTTCGCTACGCTCATCCAATAATGTGAGGCTCTTTGGTCTTGTGGTAAGTCGGTCTGCTTCCATTGCAGAAGGTCCAGGGTTCAATTTCCCGCTCCTGGCAGAACTTTTTTAATTTCTGGTGTATATCTAAGTCCATCGTCCTAGCAAAGTGGCACACAATAAATTCTAAGGTTTTTCCGAATTTGCCTTGTTGATTGTGGCGCTGTCCGAGGGTGGAATCGTGTCCAGCTTGATTGATCGGTGTTTCCTACTTAGATATATGCCGGTCTCTTTGGCCATTGTTCGCTCGTCAATGATGTCGGCGCCTATAAAGGGTTGGCCTCGGTCGGCTTTAAATTTTCTCCCCTCACTGAGAATCAGTTGTGTTAACTAGGAAGCTTCGCAAACGCTTTTTCAGGCGCGTTGTTGGATGAGCGTAATTTTTTTTAAACGAAAAAAAGCGTAAAATTGCGATTTTTATGAGAAATTATTTTTCGATTGCCTCAAATTTCACACTAATATATAAATTCATAAAATAAAGATTCTGTTTAAAAGTCGTTACAATCAGATAAAGCATGTAGGTGTTATAAGTCAAAGAAATGTAAAATAAATAATAAAAAAAAAATGCGATTTTCATTAAAAAAAATTTTTGATTGCGCTCAAATTTCACAAGAATATATTTGGATGACCGTAGCGAGCGAAGCGAAGATTCCATTTCACTACACTGGAGAAAAAAATCCGGAATGTTTTTTTTTTTTGTATTTTTGTGTTTGTTAACACGATTCCGGCTAAACCGATACTCCAATTGCAATGAAATTTTATAAAGGCCTTCGAAATCTCTGAACTTAGAACTGCCACGTTTTTGAGCGCAATCGAAAAATTATTTCTCATAAAAATCGCAATTTTACGATTTTTTTCGATTTTTACAAAATGTTTCAGCTTATAACACCACATGCTTAATCCTATTGTAATGATTTTTTCACAGAACCTTAATTTTATGAATTTATATATTCGTGTAAAATTTGTGCGCAATCGAATAATTATTTCATATGAAAATAATAATATTACGATTTTTTCCTTTTTTTTAAATTACGATCAATTTAAAAAAAAAAGTTAATTTTTTATTTAAATTAATTTAATTTAAAAAAATCTTCAACTAAGTAATGATTTTTTACAGAACAACAGAAAATTCGCATAACACATGGCAGGTCAATGCACCAATTACGCCCATCCAACAACGCGGCGGGAATTAAGCGTTTTCCTGGTAAAACTAAGGTTCTGTGAAAAATAATTGCAATCGGATAAAGCATGTTGTGTTATAAGTCAAAGAAATTTTAAAAAATCGAAAAAATCGTAAAATTGTGATTTTATGAAAAATTATTTTTTGATTGCGCTCAAATTTCACACGAATATATAAATTTATAAAATTAAGGTTCTGTGAAAAAATCATTACAATCGGATAAAGCATGTAGGTGTTATAAGTCGAAGAAAGTTTAAAAAAAATCGTAAAATTGCAATTTTCATAAGAAATATTTTTTATTGCACTCGAATTTCACACGAATATATAAATTCATAAAATAAAGGTTCTGTAAAAAAATCATTACATTCGGATAAAGCATGTAGGTGTTATAAGTCGAAGATTTTTTTTAATCGAAAAAACTCGTAAAATTGCGATTTTCATAAGAAAGAATTTTTCGATTGCGCTCAAAAACGTGGCAGTTCTTGGTTCAAAGATTTCGAAGGCCTCCTGAAAATTTCATCGCAATTGGTGTATCGGTTTTGCCGGAATCGTGCTAACAGACACACAATAATACAGAAAAAAAACATTCCGGATTTTTTTCTCCAGTGTAGTGAAATGGAATTTTCGCTTCGCTCGCTAAGCTCATCCAATGAGTAGAGACTATACAAATACGAATTAAATTATATGTTTTGTTCTTGTTTTGCTCTATCGTGTTTGTGTTTCTTGTTTGTCGTT